>PISX010017013.1:0-44615 GCA_004024625.1 Mellivora capensis
AGTCATCAGCTTAGATTCTCATCCTCAGCCCCTACACTGCTGCTTTAGATCCCTAGCACTGTACCCAACTCCCATGATTGGTCTCTGGCCTCCTTGGGCTATGCCAGGCTCATACATCCCTCCTGACATTTTGAATCTTAGTAACCCTGGATGGCTCTGGCTCTCTAGTCTGTTCTTCCTTGGAGCCCCTTGTGGCCTCAGGTGATATCTTTACTGAACTATCATCAGGCTAGCCCCCAGGTCCCTACATTTCTAGAGTTTCTCCTGAAAGGATAAGACATATGATGGCTTCACAATTCACCTTCCAGTTGCATATTGACTCATAATAACAGAACACTATGACACCTCTATCTCTGCTAATTGTGGTTTAGGTCAATGTAATGGACTTGTATGTCAGTCTTTTTAAATAAGAACTTAGGATAGGGCTTTCCATATGTAAAGGAGTACTAAAATCATTACTATTTGCCTGCAATATTCTCTTGCCATGGATCTTCAAGACTGTTCTCTTACTCTAAATGCTCTTCCACATCCTTTTTGAAGAGATTGGTGTTTCCCCTGTTAGATTTCCATCTGGTTAGGCAGGCATGGATGACCAGGTAACTGAGCATGTCAGCATTGTGACAAAGACGTAAGCTTTGGAATCCTCCTCAAAGCCCTGGAGAAAAATCAGATCCCATTTGGAATGAAGTGCTTTCTTCAAAATCTCATTCACTCTCAAAAAAACAACTCATTCACTCCAGAAAACAGAACTTGGTCTTTTGTTCTTCATTATAAAAATCACCTAAAATAGCAGTTGAGAATGTGGGTATTTGGCCAGGGAGTATTTTGTTTGCTCCTCATCTGCAGCACTTGATGTAGTACCTGGCCCATAGTAGACACTTAACAAACATATTAGAGTTATTTGTTGGTTTCATAAATATGTGACCCCTTCAACATGAGTACACCAAGATGCTGCTCACAGGGACAAAATTTTGAACTTCGGGGTCATTCTTCCAGTGGTTTGACCAGAAGTGTGCTTCACAGAAGAAGGGTCTACTAGAGATCTCTGCCTAAAATTTAGAAGAGGGGAAGAAGCTTTTATTCATTCTTCAGTCCTATAGGTATTTAATGTAGTTCCAAAGATGAGAAAAAGAAATGTGCCCCCATAAGACAGGAACAGAGGTTCAGAGAAAAACAGCACTGAAATTAAATTTGGGCCTGCATTTTTTAAAGATTTTATTTATTTATTTGACAGACAGAGATCACAAGTAGACAGAGAGGCAGGTAGAGAGAGAGGAGGAAGGGAAGCAGGCTCCCTGCTGAGCAGAGAGCCCAATGCGGGGCTCGATCCCAGGACCCTGAGATCATGACCTGAGCCGAAGGCAGAGGCTTTAACCCACTGAGCCACCCAGGTGCCCCTGGGCCTGCGTTTTTAAAGGTGGAATTGCTTTACGTAGAAGGAAGACAATGGAAATTGGTAGTAAGAAATTTACTACTGTTTCCAATCCCCCCAAAATTGGATCTTATAAAAGTTATAAGATTGATATTCCCACCATTTATTGTCAAAAACAGCATCACATCATTCAGACACTTCACTTAGAAATTATAATTCATGGAGTGAGGATTCAGGAATAAATGTGATGTCAATTCACATCAGGTTCCTACTGTGAGAACTTTCTATTTCATGGTCTTTCTTACCTGGAACAGTTTTCCTGCATCTTTCTACCTCATTGCTTCACATTTTAAAATTGATTTTTTGCTCTGTGGCTGTACTTTGTATTTCTCTTGTCCTCCATTATTATTTACCATTTTAAATCTGTGTGGCTTGAGGGACAGTCTTTAGAAAGTTGTTAACAAAAAATTTTATGACCAAAGCAACACACTCTTGGTAGCAAAGCAACCTGTGCCACCTACCCAAAAGATTGTAAAACATTCCCAGGATTCTGTTCAGAACTCCTAGAAATGTGGTCTTTAAAAAAAAAAGATTTATTTATTTATTTATTTATTTGAGAAAGGGAGAAAGAGTATGATGGGGGGGAAGAGCAGAGGGAGAGAATCTCTAAGCAGACTCCCCAGTAAACATGGATCCCCATGTGGGGCTCAATCCCATGACCCATGAGATCATAACCTAAGCCAAAACCAAGATGCTTAACTGACTGAGCCACCACAGCATCCTAGGAATGTGATCCTAAAGACTTAGCAGGGCCTTTACACTATGAAGACAGAAAGCCCTGAGTATGAAGAGGCAAACAGAAATTCATGGGTATGAAATATGCACCCATGGATGTGAAGATAGTGTAGTTTATTCAGAGGATTCCAAGGTACCAGATAAAGGCAGTACCTTAGCACAGCACTTTTCAAACTTTTTTGTGTATATGAATCACCAGGAGATTTTGTTAAATGTAGATTTTAATTCAGTAGCTCTGGAGTGAGGTCTGAGAGTCTGTGTTTCTAACACACTCCCAGATGATGATGATGATGATGATCTATGGACCACATTCTGAGGAGAATAGTCTTTTGATGATTTATTTATTTACATCTTTTTTGTTGCAAGGAAAAAAATGTTGTCCTTTATAAAGTCAGAGTGATAAAACAAGATAAGAGAATAAAATGGGTGAAGAAATTGAGGTTAAGAAGGGGAAAATAGGAAAGGAAAAAAGCATTAAGTCTGAGAGGACCGTTGACATAGAAAATGTAAACCATCATGCCCTGAACAATTGCTAGAGAAGGGAAAGCATTTCTGTACTTTTTACTGACCAGAACAAAATGAAAAACTTGACCTGTTACAAATATTACAGTGTTTGTGAGAAAACGTTTCGAGTGCTCAGCAGAAGCCAGTGGCACTGAGCACCAAGGGCATTATTTCCTGTGGGTAACCAGGCAAGAGGCCCCAGGTGAAGCAGTGAGCAACATTCTTCAATGTGTTCTGAGAGGAAATAGAATGGTTAACTCTTGGTTTTAATTTTTTTTAATAACATATGCATCTGTGTAGGTCAATGGCATAGTTCCAACATGTAGATTTATGACTCTCTGGTGCTCTGGCTTGTTTCAAAGATAAGATTTAGTATCTCTAGGATGGAAGGACTATATATCTTTCAATATGGATTATTTATATAGAGATAAATCATATATATGTATCCAGCTCAGGAAAAGTTTGTGTAACAGGATACATAAAGATTTTGTCCAAAGTTGAGGACAAGTCCTCCACTAGGCATAGTCCCCCAAGATTTGCTAAGATGTAGACTAACTAGTCCTTCAATTATTCACTGTATTACCAATTTCTAGACTATATATGAGGAGGTTAGATAGTCACTGATGTGATATTTGAAGAAGATTTACAGAAAAGATGAATCTAGCATTTTCTCCCTCCTCTAGGGAAGGATAGGGGTTTTCTCCTGTCCAGTCAAATTTGGAGCCTTAAGCACCTGATGAGGAACTGCTTCCTAAAAGAAGAGTCAAATATACTCACAGATATGCCTAATGCTGCCTCTTGAGTGTTTTAGTCAGTGGCACACTAGTAAGTGTTTAACAACCTGCTCTCTGGAAATGGGGTGGAGGTGGAGGAAGCCCTGGTTTGTAGCATTTGCTGATTTCTGTAGTGTAAATATTCCCATCAAGCTTGAAATCACTGATGTAAAGTTGTGAAGGAATGTGTGCAATAAACTGTCAGCTCCAGAACATTGCTAATTTTAGATAAACCCCGTGTTACCACAATAATAGCCCCCAAATGTGTTTTTGTAGAGACCTCCCACAATAACTTGGAGCTTGATCATGTGACTTGCTTTCAGCCATGAGAAATCAGCAAGTATGACAGAAGCAGAGGCTTAGAAAGTGCTTGTGCTTTGGGGCTTTCCCTCTTGGAATGCTTCATATAAGGAAGCCTGGGATGGCCTGCTGGAGGCTGAGTGCTCACTTGGAGATATGTGGCCCAGCCACCACCCAAAACCAACTATCAGACATGTGAGTGAGGTTACCTTAGACCATCCAGCCCAGATCAAGCCACCAGATGACCGCAGCTATATGTGTCAGCACAAGGCAAACCAGTAGAAAATCATCCATCTGAGCCCATCCCAAATTACTGAGTCAGCAGAATTTTGAACAAATAAAGAGGTTGTTGTCTTAATCTACTAATTTTTGAAGTATTTCAACCTACTAAGTTTGTATGCAACAATAGATAACTGATACACCCCATATGTGTCCTCTGAAGTTTAGAGTACACAGGAGTATTGATGCTGGTAGAGTAGTTCATGATGGCATGGTATGGAAAGAAGGGTCGGTATTGGGTCAAACTATACTGCCATCTCTTGGTGAGCAAGGTCAAGTCCTTGCCTTGAAGGGGATCCTCATAAGGACTCCACCCAAAAGGCTACCTGTTAGGACAAAAAGATCCCACAAGAATAGAGATTATGGGAAGTCCCCTAGAAGCAGGAGGTGAAGGGGTATTATTAAGAGAAGTCTCCCAGAAAGCTTATTACCTACATCTGAAGGAAGGTATACTGAGGTATCTTCCCCCACTGCACTTCATAGAAGACTTAGGGTTTGGATGCCTACCAAGATAAGAGGGTATTCAACAGTCAAGAAAAACATAAACAATACCAACTCCAAGCTCTCTTTTCTCCATTCTTCCTTAGAGGTGCCACAAGTGGGAGTAGAATGAAGAGTAAAGTAGAAGAAAGCTGTTTCCTATTTGTATTGTCCCAAATCTGGACAATTCCATGACTTGGAAAACTTACATTTGCATTCAAAGACCTTTTGAATAATATTCTATGCACAATGAGTGACTTATAGACACTCAATAAAAATGGAATAATATTATCTTATTCATTCATCTGTTCACTCATTCATTCATTCATTCATTCAATAAATATGGATGTAGGGTTACTTTTGCCAGGCAAGTTGTAGGATCTAAGAATTCATCAATAAACAGTATAAAATTTTTAACCTTCATAGAGCTTACATTCTAGTGTTGGGGACAGATACAAGAGATTACAAATAATTAAGTATAAGAGAAATGTGCTCAAATGAAAATAAACATGTATCTTCTGATACCATTCCAGTGAGTGGGAGTGTCACCTCATTACTGTTGGATGGGGATGATAGTCCAGGTTCTCCACTCAACTTACATTTGCCCTTGGATGAAAAGGGCTCCTTATTATCCCTTAGAAGCAGTTGGAGACCAAAACTGTAGATGAGGAGAGGACAGCAAGAGAGTAATGGAGGGCAAAATGTTACCCTTTATTAGATCCTAACACTTCCTGAGCAACCAGTGAAGATTTCAATATGTAGTTACTTAACACAACTTAAATATTCAATACCAGTACAATGGATAATTAATTGAGACATATTTACGCAGTGGAATACTATGTACCAATAACCACAAATGAATAGTACCATGTATCAAAATGGATGAATTTCAAGAATGTAATGTGACAAATAAAAAGCAAGTCACAGAAGAAAACATATACTGTGTTAATAATTATATAAAGCTTGAAAATGGGCAGAACTAAGCAAAATAATTTTTAGGGATACCTGAATGAATACAGATGAAAAACTGTAATGAATAATGAGGATTATTCTGGAAGGAGTGGGGTGTGACTAGGGAGTGGTATTCAGAAGCCTTAAAAAATATCGGTAATGTTCTAGCTCAGCCGTTCTTAAATTTCAATCTTTTTCAAAATAAGGAGGAAAACTTGGTAAAAGTCTGAGTCCTATCCTACCTCCATGAACTTGAACTTCTTTCTTCTCTATTAGCTTTCCAGTTGGTTCTGATCACAAGGTTTGAGAGCCAAAGTTCTCTTAAGCTAGGTAGTGTGTAAACAGAATTTTACTTTTAATTATCATTTAGCTATATATGTACATTGAATATATCCTTTATATGTATAATACATTCCATTGGAAACTTTCATGCAAGTGCCTCGTCCCTATTTCCTAAACTTAAAAACTTCTAGCAGTCCAAGACTCTTGATCATGACTGGACAGACCTCAAGATTCCTTATGGGACAGTCTACATTTGGAAACACTTTATGAGACAGTCTGCATTTGGAAACACTTTATGGGACAGTCTACATTCAGAAATTAGATTGTTCAGGGGCACCTGGGTGACTCAGTCACTTAAATGTCTGACTCTTGGCTTCAGTTCAGATTGTGATCTCAGGGTCATGGGATTGAGCCCCAGGTCAGGCTCTGGGCTCAGCGGGGAGTCTGCAGGAGATTCTCTCCCTCTACCCCTTCCCACCTTCCCCACTCATGTTCTCTCCTCTCTCTCTCAAATTAATTAATTAATATTTTCCTTCGTAAAAGAAAGAAATTGGATTGTTCAGTTTAGTTTGAGTCAAAACTCCAAACTTGATTTAGCAGTGAACTCTATTTCTCTCTCACTTTATACCTGCTTCAGACTAGAAGTCTGCCATAGAAAAGATGAGATGTGGTTGTTGTGGTTGACTTCTTTTTTCCCCTTAAACCCCCCTCCGCCATCTTCTGTAGTCAGAGCGACTGCTGCCATTCATCATCACTGCTATTATGATATTCTGTTAAATGGTCTAGCTTCTCTCACTTTCGCTTTCCCTGCAACCCATTCTCCACACAGCAACTTGAATAGCACTTGCTTTATCTTTTTTAACTTTAACTAAATTAGGCTTATAGAAAAGTTGTACAAATAGTACAAGAGAGTTCCCTTACATCCCTCACTCAGGTTTCCCTGATATTAGCATTTTATATAACCTTAGTACACTTATTAAAACCAGGAAATTCACAGTGGTACAATACTATTAACTGAACTACATGCCTTAGTCTAATTTTAGTAGTTTTCCCCCTGTCCTTTTCTCTTTCAGGATCCTATGCAGGATCTCACATGACATTAAATCATTGTTTCTGCTTAATCTCCTCCCATCTATAAAAATTTCTCACTCTTTCCTTATCTTTCATGACCTTGACTTATTTGAAGAGTATTAATCAGTTATTTTGTCAAATGTCCCCTGGTTTAGGTCTTCCTGGTGTCTTTTAATGATTGGAGTGAGGCATTGTGGTTTGCCTTATTTGAAGATTTTCAGAAGTCTCCAGTACACTACAAATAAAATCAAACATCATGCACCAAATCTGGCATCAGATGACTCTTCAGTTTTGTTCTTGATTCACCGGAAGTCACTCTGGTCTAGCCATAGTGGGTATTGTAGTTTGAATTGCCCAAGAAGTACACTGTGAGATGGAGTTTACAGTACAGGATGTTTATTAGGGAGAGCCCTTGGGACCAACTCTTATAAAGGGAATGGAAGAAAGAGGAGTAGGCAATTGGGGAAATAGTGCAATAGTGCTGGCACAGTGACAGACTTGACTGATCTTACATGGAGCCCTGGGGCTAGAAATGGCTTTTCAGATCTTTCCCCTTTGAAATAACATGGCCACATGAGCTGATCACTGGAAAAGATGGGACCTTAGTGGCATGGCACCTGAAGGTGCTAACACTGAAAGTTGTCTGTCCTTAGTATTCCCAGCAATGGAGACAATAAGTCCTTCAGTGAAGGGGTATCTAGGTGGTACATGACAGTGTTCCACCGAACTGTCTTTCAGTTCAAGGTCATTTTCCCTTTAGAAAACTTCATATACCTGTCCTTCTAGCTGTTATGCTTTCCTCTGGCTGTTTATGTAGATAATTCATCCTCATCCTTCAGAAATGAGCTAAAATATCAGTGCCATGGTGAGGCCTTCTTGGTTTCCTTCTTCCTAATTCATGATTTATGGTTACATATCTGTTTATTAATTTACTGTCTCCTGATGGGATTGAGAGCTCCATAAAGGCAGGAAGTACATAAATTTGGTTCACCTCTGTTTACCACCACTTACCCTGGGGCCCAGCCCATAGCAAGCCCTCAATAAATCATCTAAAATGAGTGAATAACAGGATGAATGGATGAAATAAAATGTAATAAATCTGAGTTTGTTAGACAGAACTTCAGAGTATGGCAAATAGTCCTAGACAACCAGGAAGTGATCCTGGGTACGTAGTGTGGTACACTCTCCTTAAGTAAAAGGTTCAGGAGGTCCAAAATGCATTGGGAGGCTCAGTAGTCAAGGAGAGTTGATGATGGGTTTTAGTGTCCTCAGCAATACATCCTCAGTGTCCATAAAGCAATACAATTGATGCGGTAGCTTAAACAACAAGAACTTATTTTCTCACAGTTCTGGAGGTTAAGAGTTCAAGATCAAGGTGCCAGCATGCTCAGGGGCTAGTGAGAGCCCTTTATCTGGCTTGTAGATGACTGTCTTCTTGGTTGGCTTGCTGATCTCATCTAAACCTAATTACCTTCCAAAGTCTCCACCTCCAATACCACCCCTGCATGTTGAGGGCTTTAACAGAGGAATTTGGGATACACTATTCAGTCCAGCAAGATGCAATGCACTTTATATTAGATTTGTTACATAATTTTGCATTGAGTTTCTCTAAAAGACTAAACACATTAGCTCATTATCCTTTTCTAAAGCATTAAGTTAGTGCTAAAGGAATACAAACACCACACACTAAGTTTGAAATACTAATGATATATTCCTTAGGACAAAAGGACTTCTTGGTTGCTTCCAAATTTTGGCAATTACAAACAAAACTGCTACAAACATCTGTGTGTAGGTTTTTGTGGGAACATAAGTTTTCAATTCCTTTGGGTAAGTATCAAGGAGTGCAGTTGCCAGATCATATAGTTAAGAAAATATTTAGTTTTATAAGAAGCCACCAAACTGTCCTCCAAAGTGGCTGTACCACTTTACATTCTCGCCAGTAATGAATAAGTGTTCCTGCTGCTCCACATCCTCACCAGCACTTAGTGTTATCAGTGATCCCCATTTTTTACATTCTTAGACATAGGTAGTAGTATCTCCATTGTGGCTTTAATTTACATTTCCCTGGTGATATATGATGTGGAGTATTTTTTCATACACTTCTTTGCCATCTGCACATTCTTTTTGATGGTGTCTATAAATATCTTTTACTATTTTTGTTTTTTTTATTGTTGGGTTCTAAGAAATCATTGTGTATTTTAGATAATAGTCCTTTATCAGAAGTATCTTTCTAAAAATATTTTCTCCTACTCTGTGGCTTGTCTTCTCATTTTCTTGGCATTATCTTTTGCAGAGCAGAATTTTTTAATTTATTTTTTATGTTTGTTTTTAGCTTCTTAGAAACATCTTTATTCCAAGTGTTCTTTAACACTTCACTACATGCATTACTGAGTGGGGATCACTTCTATTCACTGAAATAACACTGTGCTGAATACAATTTGAAAGTATGAACATACTTTTTAAAAAATTTTTTTTTAATCTTCAATAAAACAGTTTTTTACACTTCACTACATACATTAAAGAATGGGTGTGAGTTCCATTCACTGATATAACACTACTCTGAATGAAGTTTGTAAGTAGCTTGTTATAAACATTTTATTACAAGTATCTTTTCTTTCCAGTTTTATTGAGAAAGAATTGGCATACAATGCTGTATAAGTTTAAGACATATGATATGATGGTTTGATTTACATATATTGTTAAATGATTACCATGATAGCTTCAGGTAACACCTATCTTCTGATATCAACAAAAGAAAAAGGGGGGAAAAGGCAAATATTTTCTCCTTGTGATGAGAACTCTTAGGATTTACTCTCGTAACAACTGTCCTATATATTCGCACAGTAGGGTTAGCTATAGTCATTATGTTGCATGTTACATCCCTAGTACTTACTTATCTTACAACTGGAAGTTTGTACCTTTGACCACCTTCCTCCACTTCCCCTCTGCCTCTGGTAACTATAATTCTGATTTCTTTTTCTATGTGTTTGGGTTTTTGTTTTTTCCACATGTAAGAGAGATCATATAGTATTTGTCTTTCTCTAACTTGTTTCACTTAGCATAATGCCTTCAAGTTCCATCCATGTTGTTGCACATGGTAGGATTTTCTCATTGTTGTGGCTGAATAATATTCCAGTGTGTGTGTGTGTGTGTGTGTGTGTGTGTGTAATCAATTTCTTTATCCCTTTATTCATCCATGGACACTTAGATTGTTTCCATGTCTTGGTTTTCGTAAATAATGCTGTGATGAACATAAGGGTGCAGATACGTTTTTGAGTTTGTGTTTTTATTTCCTTTGGATATATTCCCAGAAGTAGAATTGCTGAATCATATGGTAGCTCTATTTTTAATTTTCTGATGATCTCCCACATTGTTTTCCACAGTGGCTGTACCAGTTTGCATTCCCACCAACAGTTCACAAGGGTTCCCTTTTCTACACATCCATGCCACCATTTGTTATCTCTTATCTGGCCATTCTAACTGAGATGAGATGATTTCTCATTGTGGTTTTAATTTGCATTTCCCTAGTATCTAGTAATATTGAGCATCTTTTCCTATACCTGTTGGTCTTTCATATATCTTCTTTGGACAAATGTCTATTCAGGCACTTTGCCCATTTTTAAAATTGTGTTTTTCTTCTTGTTGTTGTTATTTTATTTGCTATCAAGTCAACAAGTTCTTTTTTTAACTTCAGTTGACATATAATGTCACATTAGTTTCAGATATACAACATAATGTTTCAACAACTCTATACATTATGCTCTGCTCACCACAAGTGTAGCTACGATCCATCACCATGCAAGACTAGTATAATACCATTGTCTATATTCCCTATGCCGTACCTTTTATTTCAGTGATTTATTTATTCCATAACTAGAAGCCTATATCTCCCACTCTCCATTCTCCCATTTTGCCTATCCCTCCTCTCCTTGCCTGTGGCAATCACCAGTTTGTGTTCTGCATTTATAGCTCTGAATCAGCTTTGTGTTTATTTATTCATTTGTTGTTTCTTACATTCCACATATAAGTGAAACTGTATTATGTTTGTCTTTCTCTGTCTGCACTTCTTTCACTTAGCCTCTAGCTCCATCCAGGTTGTTGTAAATGGCAATATCTCATTCTTTTTTATGGCTGAGTAATATCCAATTGTATAAACTAGACACACAGATTATTGGAACAGAATGGGGGCCAGGGATAAACCCATGCATATATAATCAATGAATTTGTAAACGGTCAAAGAGTCTTTTCAATAAATGGTGCTAGGAAAACTGAAAAGGTACATTCAAAAGAAGGATACTGAACCACTTTCTTACACCATACACAAAAATAAACTAAAAATGGGTTAAAGATGTAAATGTGAGACCTGAATCCATAAATTTCCTAGAAGAGAGCACAGGCAATAATATCTTTGACATCAGCTATAGCAACATTTTTCCAGATATGTCTCCTAAGGCAAGGGAAACAAAAACAAAAATAAATAATTAGAACTACATCAAAATAAAAAGCTTTTGCATAGCAAAGGAAACCATCAACAAAATAAAAAAGACAACCTACTGAATGGGAAACAATATTTGCAAACCATATAACTGATAAGGGGTTAATATCCAAAATATATAAAAAACTTATGCAACTCAACACCAGAAAAACAAATAATCCAATTAAAAATAGGCAGAGGACCCAAATAGACATTCTTCTGAAGAAGACACACAGATGGCCAACAGACACATGAAAAGATGCTCAACATCACTAATCATGAGGGAAATGCAAATCAAAACCACAATGACTTCGAGTTCTTATATATTTTGGATATTATGGTTTGCAAACCATATATATGGTTTGCAAACACTTTTCCTATTTTTTAGGTCGTATTTTCATTTTTTTTAAATTTATTTGACAGAGAGAGGGATCACAAGTAGGCAGAGAGGCAGGCAGAGAGAAAGGGGGAGGCAGGCTCCCTGCTGAGCAGAGAGCCCGATGTGGGGCTCGATCCCAGGACCCTGAGATCATGACCAGATCATATTTTCATTTTGTTGACAGTTTCTTCTGCTGGGTAGAAGTTTTTAGTTTGATATAGTCCCACTTATTTATTGTTGCTTACATTGCTTGGGCTTTAGGTGTCATACCCAAAAAATCATTACTAAGACCCATGTCAAGGAGATTTTTCCTACGTTTTCTTCTAGGAGTTTCATGGTTTGGGGTCTTACATTTAAGTACTTAATCCATTTCATGTTGTTTTTTGTGAGTGGTGTCAGATATGGGTCCAATTTCATTCTTTTACATGTGATATCCAATTATCCCAGCACCGTTTGTTGAGAAGAACATCTTTTTCCATTGAGTATTCTTGGCTCCCTTGTCAGGTATTAGTTGACTGTATATTCTTGGGCTTATTTCTGGGCTCTCTCTTCTGTTCCACTTGTCCATTTGTCTGTTTTTAGGCCAGTACCATGCTGTTTTGATTATAGCTTTACAGTATAACTTGATATCAGAGAGTGTGGTGTATACTGTCAGTTCTTCTCAGTATTTCTTTGAATATTCAAGGTCTTTTGTGATTCCCTATAAATTTGGGGATTTCTTTTCTGCTTCTGTAAAAAATGCCATTGGAATCTGGATAGGGATTGCACTGAATCTATAGATGGTTTCTAGTAGTATTGACATTTTAACAATTCTAATTCTTCCAATTCATGAACACAGGATATTTTTCCATTTATTTTTGTCTTCTTCAACTTCTTTCACCAGTGTCTTGTAGTTGTCAGAGTAGAGATCTTCTACCTCCTTAAATTTATTCCTAAGTATTTTACTATTTTTCATGCTATTATAAATGGGACTGATTTATTTATTTCTTTCTCAGATAATACACTGGTAATGTACAGAAATGTTACTGATTTTTGTATGTTGATTTTGTATCTTGCAAATTTATTGATGACATCTAATAGTTTTCCAATAACATTTTCTATATGTCAAATCATATCATCTGCAAAAAGACAATTTTGCTTCTTCTTTTCTAATTCTAATATCTTTTATTTCTTTCTCTTGACTAATTTTTCTAGCTAATACTTCTAGCTAAATCAATCCATACTGAATAACAGTAGTGAGAGTGAGCACTCTTGTCTTGTTCCTCTCGTTAGAGGAAAAGCTTTCAGCTTTTCACCATTGAGTATGTTGTTAGTTGTGGACTTGTCATATATGGGCTTTATGTTTTGAGATATGTTCTTTCTATACCTAAATTGTTAAGAGTTTTTTTTTTATCATGAATGGATGTTGAATTTTGCCAAATATTTTTTCTGCATCTATTGAGATGATCATATAATTCTTTTCTTTCATTCTATTTATGTGATGTATCACTTTGACTGATTTGCATATGTTGAACCATCTTTGCATCCCAGGGATAAATTCACTTGATTATGGTATATGATCCTTCCAATGTGCTGCTAATTTTGATTTGCTAGTATTTTCTTGAGAATTTTTGCATCTATATTCATCAGCGATATTGGTCTGTAGCTTTCTTTTCTAGTGGTGTCTTTTTCTGGTTTTGGTATCAGGATAATCTGGCCTCATAAAATGAATTTAGGAGTATTCCCTTATCTTTGATGTTTTGGATGAATTTGAGAAGAATTTGTATCAATTCTTCTTAAATGTTTGGCAGAATTCACCAGTGAAACTATCTGATCCCGTGATTTTCTTCACTGGGAGGTTTTTGATTACTGATTCAGTCTCCTTATTAGTAATTGGTCTATTCAGACTTTTCTATTTCTTCCTGATTCAGTCTTGGTAAGTTGTATGTTTTTAAGTATATTTTCATTTCTTTTAGGTTGTCCAGTTTTTGGTGTATAGTTGTTCATAATAGTCTCTTGTGATCCTTTGAATTTCTGTTGTATCAGTTATGTCTCCTTTTTCATTTACGATTTTGTTGATTTGGGTCCTTCTCTTTTATATTTATTTAGTTTAACTAAAGCTTTGTCAATTTTGTTTATCTTTTCAAAGAACAAACTTTTAGTTTGGTTATTCTTTTCTATTGTTTTCTTTTTATTTTATTTTTTTCACTGTTCCAAAATTCATTGTTTATGTAACACACCCAGCGCTCCATGTTTTCTATTTGTTCTCTATTTCATTTATTTCTGCCCTAATTTTTATTATTTCCTTTCTTCTGCTAACTTTGGGCTCAGTTTGTTCTTTTTCTAGTTCCTTAAGACATAGAGTTAGGTTACTTATTTAGGATCTTCCTTGCTTGTTAATGTAAGCATTTTTTTGCTGTGAACTTCTCTCTTAGAACTGCATTTGCTACATCCCACAAGTTCTAGTATGTTGTGTTTCCATTTTCATTTGTCCACAGAAACTTTTTATTTCCACTCTAATTTCTTCTTTGATCCATTGGTTATTCAGGAGAGTGTTGTTTAATTTCCATGTGTTTGTAAATTTTCCAGTTTTCCTCTTATTTTTGATATCTAGTTTCATGCCATTTTGCTCAGAGAAGATACTAGGTATGATTTCAATCTTGAATTTCCTAAGATATATTTTGTGTTCTAACATATGGCCTAACCTATGAAATGTTCCATGTGCACTTGGGAAGAATGTATATTCTGCTATTGTTGGCTAAAATGTTCTGTATATGTCTATAGGTCCTTTAGGTCTATAGTGTTTTTCAGATCTGCTATTTCCTTATTGGTTATCTACCTGGACAATCTATCTATTGTTGAGAGTGAAGTATTAAAGTCTCCAGCTATTACTGTATTACCATTTATTTCTCCCTTTAGCTCTGTTAATTTTTGCTGTATATAATTAGGTGCTCCAGTGTTAAGTGCATAAATATTTGCAATTGTTATATCTTCTTGATATATTGGCCTCTTTGTCATTATATAATGATCTTTTTGTCTCTTTTCACAATTTTTGTCTATTTTGTCTGATAGAAGTATAGCTACTTCTGCTTTTGGGGGGTAGGAGGTTGTTGCCATTTGCTTGAAATGTCTTTTTCCATCCTTTCACTCTCAGTCTATGTGTATCTTTAATGCTAAAGTAGGTCTCTTGCAAGCAGGATATTATTGAATCTTGCTTTTTTATTCAGTTAACCATTCTGTCTTTTAATTGGAGAATTTAATTCATTTACTTTTAGTAATTATTGATAAATAAGGACTTACTATTGCCAAGTTGTTAATTGTTTTCTGGTTGTTTTGTAGATCTGTTGTTCCTTGTTTCTGATCCTAGTGTCTGTTTTTTGTTTTGATGTCCTTTGGTATCAGTATGCTTTATTGTATTCTTTTGTTGTGTTTACTGTGGTTTTTATTGTACTCTTTTGTGTAATTACTACAGGATTTTACCTTGTGTTTACAAAGAGGCTAACAAAATATCTTAAACTTATAACATGCTATTAAACTGATAACAACTCAAAAAAATTCATAAACTTTACTCTTACTTCTCATATTTTGGTTATTGCAGTTACAATTTACATGTTTTCTGTATTGTGTAACTAATGATAGATTATTATAGTTATGGTAATTTTTACTACATTCATTTTTTTTTAACTTTTAAACTAGAGTTGCAAGTTGAATTATGTAACACTATGACCATATTGCAAAATCTATAACTATATATCTACCATTACCAGTGAGATTAGCCCTACCTTTTAATGTTCTTATGATGTTAATTAACACATTTTTAAATTTCTATTCAAAGAACTCCCTTTATTGTTCCTTATAAGGCAGGTCTGGTGGTAATGAACTCTTTTAGCTTTTGTTTATTTGAGAAAGTCTTTATCTTTTCTTTGTTTCTGAAGGACATCTTCACCAGGTATAGGATTCTTGCTTGATAGTTATTTTCTTTGAATATTTTGAATATGTCATTGCATTCTCTCCTGGCCTGAAGGGTTTCTTATTAAGAAATCTTCCAATAATCTCATAGGGCTTCCCTTGTATGTAACTTCTCTTTTTCTTGCTGTTCTTAAAATTCTTTCTTTGTGTTTGACTTTTGAATTTAATTATAATGTATCCTGGTACACCCCTGAAATTCAGGTTCAACCTATTTTGGGTCCTTTGGGCTTCATGGATCTGGATATCCATTTTTTCCTCTAGAGAATCGACTTGTTTCCAGTCATTATTGCTTTAAATATACTACTTTCTGTCCCTTCCTTTTTCTCTTCTCTTTCTGGAATTCCCATAATACAGATGTTGTTTCTTTTCATATTGATCCACAATTCCCATAGGCTATTTTCATTCTTTTTTCTTTTTGCTCCTCTGTGTAATTTCCACTGTTGTATCTTCCAGGTTGCTGATTCTTTTACATAATCAAGTCTACTTCTGAAACTCTCAATTGAATTTTTCAGTTCAGTTATTACATTTTTAAACTTTTCTGTGTTTTTTTTTGATGGTTTGCTATTTGTTTCTTTGTTGAACTTCTCATCTTGTTCATGCATCATTTTCCTAATTTTGTTTGGCTATGTTTGTTTTTTCTTTTAGTTCACTAAACTTCCTTAAGAGAATTAATCTGAATTCTCTGAGAGTCTAGAGACCTCCATTTCTTTAAGAGCAGTCATTGGAGCTTTATTAGTTTCCTTTGGTGGTATCATATTTAATTGGTTTTTCATGATCCTTTATTCCTTACATTGATACCTGTACACTTGAATAATCAGGATCCTCTCCCAGACTTTAAAGGTTTCCTTTGGCAGAGACAGTTCACCAGTTAGCTCAGTTTGGGTTTCTGGGTGTGTCTTCTGGTAATGTCCTTGGGAATGCTATTATGGCCTATCTGTGAGCAAGACAAGTATTTGAGCTCTGAGGACAGAAATGGGGTATGCCACTGACTGAGAACAGTTAGATAGGACTCCTGACTTGGTTCTGTAACTAAGTGAAGATGTAGGATTAGCTTCACAGTTGCCTAGATTCTCCAGTAAAGCTTACTAGATGATTGGGACTGGGTACTATATTCAATAATGGGGTTATGAATTAGCTTCCCTGTACTGGCAGCAGTAGGATAAGACTCAGGGCCTATACAGCTTATTGTTTGGGGACCCAAATTAGGCCAGAGCTACTGGCCTCACTATATTCCCTGGTCAGGTGAGGCCACCCATTTTGCTCTGCAGGTAGAGGAAGGCACTGGCTGTGCTCTCTGTTTAAGTGTTACTGTATATAAGCCTGTTGAATGGATTATGAAGCTTCCCATATGCTCTGGTTAGGTTCCCTGGTCAGGCAGGCTGAAGGCTCTATTCAGTGATGAAGAAGGCTATAAATTAGATTCCCTGCCCAGGTGCAGTGGGAGACGTCATTCTAAGGTTGGTAAGGCTTTATGTTTGTTGTCTCAACTCAAACTGACCAATACACCAAGTTTCCTGATTGAACAAGGCCCCTGGCTTTCTTCTACAAACTATCAGCTCTTCCTGCCCACTTCTTGGCTTGAGTGATTCTGGATTGCACAGCTTCCAGGAGTTGTCACCAGCTCTTCTGGTCAGAAGAACCAGAAGACCCTCTCCCCAGAGGGTAGGACTGTGACTCAGCTTCTCACTTGGGTGTGGGCAAAGCTCTTCATTTGAGGATCCAAATCCGGCAGATCTCATCCTATGAAGTTCCTTGTCAGAATGTGTCTCTGACTTGGTTCTGCAGAAGAGCAATGCCACCAGTTAGGCTTACTACTTTGTGCACTGCAGATATGAACTTGGTCTGCCAAGATCCATGTACTGGTTGTTTTAAGCCTCTCCCCCTTTCTCTGTCAGTCAGATGCCCAGTGGTTGAGCCCCATACATTTCCCTGCAATCCTATGGTGCAAGATTAGAGTAACAGCTATTGCTAAGAACCCACAAGGCTGAGGGTGGGAGCTGTTTGTCCCCCTGTGTTCTCTTTTCCTAGAGAAACTGGAGGCTTAGGAGGGACCTCTCTGCACGGTGCTGCACTGCTCTGAGGGAGGGGAAATGTGGTCCATATATAGACACACATTTTACCCTTCTAACACAGTCTGTCTTGGTTTCTGTGATGCAGGCATGTGCTTCAACCTCACCACCATGTACTATAATTCCCTCAGTGGTGTCCTGTTCTTGAAAACTTATCTCTCCTTCTTGTGACAGGAAGGGAAGTCAGGAACAACCTATATCAACATCTTGGTGATGTCACTCAGAAATTTTTAATTTTAATAAACTTTAGCTTATTTTCCAAAAGATTGATTGATTGATTTGAGGTGGGGAAGCAAGGGGAGGGGGAGGGAGAGAATCTTAAACAGACACCTTGCTGAGCACAGAGCCCAATGCAGGGCTTGTTCTCACTACTCTGAGATCATGACCTGAGCTGAAACCAAGAGTCAGAGGCTTAACTGACTGAGCCACCTAGGTGCCCCAGCATTTTTTTTTAAATAAAGTTTAGCTTATCAACAATTAGCTTATCAAAACAATTACTTAGCTTATCAAAACAACAATTTAGCTTATCAAAATCTTTCACAGATCCTATCTTGGGGTTATATCTAAAAAGTCATAACATACCCAAAGTAATCTGGGTTTTCTCTTACGTTTCCTCTAAGAATCTAGGTTTCCTCTTCTAGGAGTTTTATAGTTTTGCATTTTACATTTAGGTCTATAATGCAGTTTGATTTAATTGTTGGGAACAATGTAAGGGCTATGTCTAGATTCATTGTTTTACATGTGGATGTGCAATTCTAGAACCATTTGTTGAGGACTATCTTCATGCCATTGTATTGCCTCTGTTCCTCTGTCAAATATCAGTTGACCCTATTTGTATGTACCTATTCCTGGGCTCTCTATTCTGTTCCATAGATCTGTTTGTATATTCTCTTGCCAATACCACACTGTCTTGATTTCTGCAGTTGTGTAGTAAGTTTTGAAGTTGGGTAATGGCAGTCCTCCAACTTTGTTCTTCAATATTGAGTTAGATGTTTTAGGTCTTTTCCTTCTCCATATAAACTTTATTTATTTATTTTTTTATGATAGAGAGAGATAGTAAGAGAGGGAACACAAGCACAGGGGAGCTGGAGAGGGAGAAGCAGGCTCCCTGCCAAGCAAAGAGCCCAATATGGGGCTTGATCCCAGGAAGCTGGGATCATGACCCGAGCCAAAGGCTGATGCCCAATGACTGAGCCACCCAAGAGCCCTTCCGTATAAACTTTAGGATCAATTTGTTGATAGCCACCAAATAACTTGCTGGGATTTTTACTGGGACTGTATTGACTGAATAGACCAAGTTGGGAAGAACTGATATCTTGATAATATATTAAGTCTTCCTATCCATGAGTACAAAATATCTCTTCATTCATTTAGTTCTTTCATTCCATTTATCAAAGTTTTGTAATTTTCATCATATAGATCTTACATATATTTTGTTAGATTTATAACTAGGTATTTCATTTTGGGGGTGCTAATATACAAATGATGTTGTTTTTAATTTCAAATTTCATTTGTTCATTGTTGGTATCATGAAAGTGACTGGCTTTTGTAAATTAACTTTGTATCCTGGAACATTGTTATTATCATTTATTAGTTCCAAGAGTTTTTGGTTGATTCTTTAGGATTTTCTACATAGACAATCATGACATCTGTGAACAAAGATAGTTTTATTTTCCCTTCCCAATCTATATGCCTTTTATTTCCCTTTCTTGTGTTATTGCATTAAGTAGAAATTCCGGTATAATATTGGAAAGGACTGGTGTGAGTGGACGCTCTTGCTTTGTACCTGATCCTAGTGGGAATGCTTCTAGTTTCTCCCATTGAGTATGACATTAGCCATAGGCTTTTTGCAGATATTCTTTTTTTTTTTTTAAGATTTTATTTGACAGACGGAGATTACAAGTAGGCAGAGAGGCAGACAGAGAGAGAGGGGGAAGCAGGCTCCCTGCTGAGCAGAGAGCCCGATGCCTTGATCCCAGGACCCTGGGATCATGACCTGAGCCGAAGGCAGAGGCTTTAACCCACTGAGCCACCCAGGCGCCCCTGCAGATATTCTTATCAAGTTGAGGAACTTACCCTCTATTCATAGTTTACTATGAGTTTTTATCATGAATGGATCTTGAATTTTGTCAAATATTTTTTCTGCATCTATTCAAATGATGGATTACATTAATGAATTTTTTAGTGTTTAACCAACTTTGCATTCCTGGCATAAATCCCACTTGGTCCTGGTGTATAATTCTTTTTATACATTGTTGGATTTGGTTTGTTAATATTTTATTGAGGATTTTTGCATCTATGTTCATGAGAGATATTGGCCTGTAGTTTTCTTTTCTTATAATGTCTTTTTCTGGTTTTGGTTTTAGAGCAATGTTGGTTTCATAGAATGAGTTAGGATATATCCCTTTGCTTATATTTTCTGAAAGAGATTATGGAGAATTGGTATTATTTCTTCCTTAAATGTTTGGTAAAATTCACCAGTGAATCCATCTAGGCTTAGTGCTTTTCTGATTTGGAGATTATTAATTATTGATTCAATTTCTTCAATTTCTTTAGGTCTATTCAGAGTATTTATTTCTTCTTGTGTGAGTTTTGGCAAATTGTATCTTTTAAGTACAATTTGAAATACAAATTGGAAGATGTCCTCTGGGTTATCACAGTTGAGGGCATAGAGTTATTCATAACATTTCTTTATTATCTTTATTATGTCCGTAGACTCTGTAATGATGTCTGCACTTCCATTTCTGACATTAATAATTTCTGTCCTTTTTTTTTCTTAGTTATCTGGCTAGAGGCTTACCAATTTTATTTACCTTTTCAAATAAGGACCTTTGGATATCATTGATTTTTTTCTATTATTTCTTATTTTCATTTTCATTAATTGCTGCCTAATTTTTATTATTTTTGTTCTTCTGCTTACTTTAGATTTAATTTGCTCTCCTTTCTCTAGTTTCCTAAGGTGGACATTTAGATTACTGATTTTAGATTTTTTAAAATATATGTATATATTAAATACATATATTAAAAAAGAAGCACTGCTTTTGCCACATCACACAAATTTTGATAAATTGTGTTTTCATTTTTATTTAATTCAAAATATTTTAAAATTTTTCTCAGGTTTCTTTGACCCATGTGTGATTTAAACATATGTTGTTTAATCTCAATGTATTTGGGGTAATGCCTCTTTAAAAAATAAATGAAAGAAGACAGTTAAGTGAAAACATTTTGTTGTAATCTGTTATAGCCCAGCTCCCAATCAAAGCTCTCAAAATAAATGGAAATTTGAGAATATAATTTTTATTTCAATTCTGGACTTCCATATTTAACAGCACACTTCTTTCCATACCCAAGAGCAGAGCACTCATGAAATGCAGGGCAAGATCATCTAACTTGAGGATGGAATTTTATTACTATAAATTTTAAAAGAATCACCACAGCTGCTGTGTGCAATGTGCAGGACTAGAATATGTGAAATTCAATTTGGCCTCCATTATAATTAACACTGTAGAAGAGATTATATTTATTATTATTATTGTTATTGTTATTATTCAAGTGTTAATACACATATTTTTAAACCCACTCTAATCTGGTAACAGCTGATCATGGAAAGATGACTTACTTATTTTCTTGCTTTAGCTATTTATATTATGACTGAGAAATTACATTATTTCACTTAATTAGAGGAATGAACTAGCATGAATCAGTTATAGAAATAGCAGAGAAAAATAAAAAAATAAGTAAGTTTAGCATTCATCATTTAATTATTTTGTATCTCATTTTAATGGAAGAGAAAGTTTGCCTTTTCTCCTTCCCTCAGTTGTGATTTCACTGTAGGCTGAAAGCTAATAAATAAGCCATTTCTGGGCTTTCTTTTTTGATGAGAAAACATTTTAAAAAGCTATTGCTTAAAGCATCTTTCTCTTGTATGAGGAACAAATAAAGCAGAATCTGGTGATTAGACTATATTTGCAACAATTGTTTGTTAAGCCTGGAACTTTTTAGAAACAAGTATACAATTATTCGTCTAATCTAAACTTTGCATTTTTCTGTTTTCAGGTCAAACTCCAAGAGTTTGAGGTCGAATTTTGATGGAGGACCCAGATGTCCTCAGCTGTCATGAGGAATACTTACCATATTTGCTTGCATATTTTCTCCATTATATTGGCAGATACTTAGTTATTGACATAGAAAAAAGAGGTGGATTAAAGAGTCAACCTATCAATCACTGTAGCCTAGGGCCAATATTACCCTTGACTTGCATGATCCAAGGCTTTCAGCTTTACTGTATTCTTTTAGAAAGAAGACATTGTTTCACGTGCAACTAATAAAACAATAACAAGGATGGTAGGAATAAGAAGAAAAATAACAGATTCCTATTGAGGACCTACTACCCAACTACAGAAGCATGTACACACACACACACACACAAACACATTCTGCCTCTTCTTTCCACCATAGTTGTTATCACCTCCTCACACATCCATTTTCCTCCCTGTTGGTGAAAAACTGGAAAAGGGGCTTATTGATGCCTACAGAAGTTTTTAGATGCATTGGTTTGCTATGATATCATCACAGGTATGGAAATGTGGCTTTAACTAAGGGTTCCTTAGCTTTGACCAAATGTTTGCACCATTATGTAAGGCATTGCTTACACTTCAAGAAGGACCAGCAAGGGAAGAAACGATGCAAAGAATCTGCTCAAAGTTTGGGAGAAAAAATGTCTTTGTTAGTTAGAGACTTAACCTCTCTCCTAAACCACAAGAACAAAAAAATAACAGCCCTATTAATAGAACAAATGTGGAAATACTGCCAGGACTGAAAATCCCAGCCCATAGCAACTGCCAGTTTTAGGGAACTACCAGAGGGGAAGTTCCAGAGGGAACTACGGATATTTGCCCCCAGCAAAAATTAGGGGGAAAAGAAGTTCCCTTTACCTGTTGTTAATTGCCAAAATGTGTATCAAGCCTTTTAAATACAAGAGCTTCTTGGAACTTTTACACATATATGGAGAGAAAAAAGAGGCAGTGATAGTGTTTAGTTTTTTATTACCTTTCATAGTTTTCTCAAGTATAACAAATGCTGACTATCTCAGAGGAATAAACTGTAAGGTTTGAAAAAGCTGGACACAAAAAATGCATCTTTTTCATCTTTGCCAGGTTAAGATGAACCAAATTGCTCCTTCTGTTTCAAATGTCTATGGATGCCCCTGAATAGACAGATTCACTGGCCATGTGTAACTAGATGTAGTTGTGTTGCTGGGCTTGGATAAAACATTTTCATTAAGCCCTCTTCTGTGTTCCATGGCACTGTTGATGAACTGAGTTGCTATTCTGATCAAGCAATTTAATAATCAATGCATTTAAAACAATGGTTTTGTATTTTTTTGGTTGAATTGGTTGTTTATTTTACTAAATCAACTTGCTACATTAGGACCAGAGGGAAAAGGTTGCATGCTCACCTAGAAAAAAATGTGAGAAAAATTACCATATTCTCACAATTGATGAAGACCATCACTTTTTTTTTAATTCCCAAAGTCTTTTTTTAAAGATCTATTTATTTATTTGAGAGAGAGAGAGAGAACAAGTGGGGGGAGGGGCCTAGGGAAAGAATCTCGAGCAGGCTCCCCACTGAGGGCAGAGCCCAATGTGGG
The DNA here is from genome assembly GCA_004024625.1 of Mellivora capensis. Lineage (NCBI taxonomy): Eukaryota > Metazoa > Chordata > Mammalia > Carnivora > Mustelidae > Mellivora > Mellivora capensis. The sequence goes on from PISX010017013.1 coordinate 23,328, forward strand.
GCTCAATCCTGTGACCCATGAGATCATGACCTGATCTGAAACCAAGAGTTGGTTGCTTAAGCAACAGAGCCACTCAGGCACCCCAAGGTCATCACTTTTTTATAGTTAAAAATCCATACAGTTTGGGTTTCTTTAAAATGATTATTGAACATTTTTTAACTACTCACTTTTATGCTCAACACCAGGCAAGTTACAGGCATGCAAGATTCAACAAACCATTGAAATTTTTGCCCTCATGAAGTTTATAGTTTAGATGACAAGAAAGAGCCTTTGAATAAACAATTATACAAATAAATAAATATATACAAATGATGAGTGCAGTTTACTTCATACTTAAAAAATGAAGAAAAAGCATTTTTAAAAAGGAATGCAAACTATCTTTGATTTTTTTCCTTTTTTCCCTTCCTTCCCTCTCTCCTTCCCTCCTTCCTTTCTTCCCTCTTTCCTTCCCTCTTTTCTTCCTCCTTTCTTCCTTCCCTCCTCCTTCCTCCTCCCTTTGTTGCTTTATTGGAGAATGTATAGATTGAAAGAGGTTATAATATATAAATATGAAGTAAACCTAAGAGACAACATGAACAGTTGCTTCAAGCAGAAAGCGTGGGAAGAAGAATAACAGGGCATAAGAAAAGAAGTGGAGTAGGAAGGAAAAAACACCTAGGACCCCATGAATTCCATTTAATATATATGATAATAGAAATTAATGGCATAGATTGGTAAGTTTAGAAAAATAAATCCAAAGGAAGGAAATCACATAAAAAAGAATTTTCTTAATTTTTTGGAAATGGAGAGTTTCATTTTGTTTTGGGTTCGGTTTAGGTTTTCTTTTTAAAGATTTATTTATTTATTTGAGAGAGTGTGTGTGCAGGTGGTGAGGGGTGGGGCAGAGGGAGAGGAAGAGAGAGAATCCCAAGCAGACTTCCTGCCCAGCAGGGAGCTGGATGTGGGGCTTGATCTCACAACCCTGAGATCATGGTCTGAGCTAAAATCAAGAGTCAGATGCCTAACTGACTGAGCCACCCATGTACCCCTGCTTTGTTTTGTTTTTAAACTGTTCTCATGAAGTATATTTTATTAGCAGAATTTTGGATGAAGTAATTAATTACTGGCTCAGAGGAATGAAATGTAATGCCCATGGTCACAGAGGCAGAGCTGGGTTGGGCTACCAGGTCTCCTAATGCCTAAACCGGGGTTCTTTTCACTGTATTGCTTCAATTCTAAGTAAAGAAAGCTTCCCAAATGCCATGCCTTACTCTTTTTAAATGACATTTTTCGTTTACATATGAACAACTTGTCTACAGTTTGGCTGGAGGCAGGATACTTATTTCCCATCTCTCCTGATTGCCTGTGGTCACTCTCCTGGTTCCGTCCAGCCTGTACTCAGAGTTACCTAGTGGGTGAGATTGGGAGAAAAATCTGGGCAGGTGCAACTCTGTACCTCCTTCCTCCCTCCCCACCCCTTGCCCCGGGTATCTGCCTACAGAGAGCTTTGAGTTTCCATGGGAGAGGCCTACCACAGGCAGATAAACCACCTAAGCTTTATTCTCCAAACAACTTTAGCAATAACAAAGCTGACATTTTTATCTCATCCTTTGAGTCCTGTAAGCTCAGATGGGAAAGAAGGGTATAAATTATTGGTACTCCTCTAAGCCCAACATATTTTATCAAGAGACATACTTCATAGTGGTTAAAAACATGGACACTGTGTTTATATCCCAGGTCTGACATTAACTAGCTGTGTGATCTTGGGTAAATTGTTTAACTCCTCTGGACCTTTACAAAATGGGGACAATAACAGAATCTACCTGGAAGTGTCTGTGTAACCATTTGAACAGAATTTTAAGCATCTGACACATAGTAACACTATATTAATGTTAGCTTTGTTTTTCTCTAAGATAAAATTAAATAGCTTTTTAGCAGTGGTTTATGTGCAAGGGACAATCTTTCAAGAAGTCTGTCAAGAAGACTGTGTCTTATATAAAGGGGTTTTTATATTACACAAATATTTCAAAAGTTTATTTTTATATGGAGACAATGAAGTTTATGGTTAAAAGTATGGACTCTGGAGTCAGATACATTGGTTCAAATTCTAGCCTCATGACTTACCAGTTGTGTGACTTCAGGCAAGTTATTTAACATTGGATCTCATTTTTCTCGTATGTGATATAAGGATAATGATAGTATCCACCTTAACAGATTGTCATGGAAAATGACAATATTTATAAAGTACTTATTGATCTGATATTCTTTATATATTTATTAAAGAAAATAAATGCATAAAGTGGAGTGGAATTGCCAGGGCCTGTGGTAGCTCTATGTTTAACCTTTTGAGAAACTGCAAGACATTTTTCAAAGCAGTTGAAACAGTTTACATTCCCACCAACAGTACATGACGGTCCCACTTTCTCCACATCTTCACCAACACTTCTTCTTGTCCATCTGTTTAATTATGGCCATCCCAGTGGATGTGAAGTGGTATCTCACTGTGCTTTTGACTTGCATTTCCCTGAAGTCAAATGATGTTGAGCCTTTTTCATATGTTGATTGGCCATTCTTTGAGAAATGTGTACTCAGATCCTTGTGCATGAAATATCTTCTTGGAGAAATGTGTATCAGAAATATGTATCAGAAATATCAGAACTAAAACTATGAACTCTGTTACGCTGAAAAGAAATAAAAAAAAAAAATATCAGAACTGGGGCACCTGGGTGGCTCAGTCATTAAGTGTCTGCCTTCGGCTCAGGTCATGGGATTGAGCCCCATATAGGACTCCCTGCTCAGCGGGGAGCCTGCTTCTCCCTCTCCCACTCTCCCAACTTGTGTTCCCTGTCTTGCTGTGTCTCTCTCTGTCAAATAAATAAAATCTAAAAAAAAAAAGAAATATCAGAACTATCTTCCTGGTGCACATTTTTAAAAACTGGGTCATCCTTTTATTATTGAATTATAACAATTCTTTATATATTCTGGGTGCAAGTCCCTCATTAGATATATGATTTGCAAATATTTTCTCCAATTCAGTGAATTATCTTTTCACTTTTTTGCTTGTGTTCTTTGAAGCACAAACATTTTTCCTTTTGAAGACATCTAATTAATCCGTTGTTGTTGCCGTTGTTCTCATGCTTTTGGTATCATATCTAAGAAATCTTTGCTGAACCCAATGTCATGAAGAGTTACTCCTATATTTCATCTAAGTGTTCTATAGTTTTAGTTCTTATATTTAAGTTAATGATATATTTTGAATTAATTTTTTGTATATGGTGTGAGGTAGTAGTCTAATATCTTTTTTTAATTTTTCACGTGAATATCCAGTTGTTTCAGCACCATTTGTTGAAGACTGTTCTTTCCCTATGGAATTAACTTGGTACCTTTCTTGAAAATCAATTGACTATAAATGCAAGGCTTTATTTATGGACTCCAACTCTATGCCATTGATCTCTGTGTCTATCTTCATGCCAATATTACACTTTTGATTACTGTATCTTTGTGGTAAGTTTTGAAATCAGAAAGAATGATGCCTTCAACTTTGTTCTTTTTTAATATTGATTAGACTATTATGAGGACCTTGAATTTCCAAATGAATTTTAGGATTAACTTACAAATTTCTGTAAAGAAACCACTTTGGATTTTCATGGGGATTGCATTAAATCTATAGATCAACTTGGGGAGTATCTCCATATAACAATATTTAGCTTTTTGAATTATGAACAAAGGATGACTTTCCACTTATTTACATTTTCTTTCCTTCCTTTCAACAGTATTTTGTAGCTTTAAGAGTGTAAACTTTACACTTTTTTGTTAAATTTATTCCTAAGTATTTAATCATTTTTTATATTCTTTTGGTTCATTGTTAACATATGAAAATATAATTAATTTATGTATAAATTGTACCTGGCAACCTTACTGAACTTCTTTATTCTAATAGTTTTTTGTGTATATATTCCTTAGGATTTTATATATACAAGATCGGTTCATGTAAAAATCAAAATGGTTTTACTTCCTCATTTCTAATCCAGATGCCTTTTATTTCTTTTTCTCTTATCTAAATGCTGTGACTAGACCCTCAAGTACAAAGTTGAAAGGAAGTAGGAAGAGTGGATAACATTGTTTTGTTTCTGATCTTAGGGAGAAAGCATTCAGTTTTAATTAAGTATGATGTTAGCTGCGAATTTTTAAGGATGCCCTTTATGAGAAAGAGGAAGTTCCCTTCTACTTTTAGTTTGTTGAGACTTATTATTATGAAGAGATGTATTTTATCCAATACTTTTTCTGCATTTATTGAAATGATCATGTGGTTTTGTCCATTATTCGATCAGTATGTTATATTATTTTGATTGATGTTAAAGCAACCTTGTGCTCCTGGGACAAGCCCCACTTGATCATGGTATCTAATCCTTTTAATATGTTGCTGGGTCCAGTTTGCTGGTATTTTCTTAAGGATTTTTGTGTCTATGTTCATAAGGGATAGTGACCTGTTAGTTTTATTGTCATATCTTTGGTTTTGGTGTCAGGTTAATATTAGCCTGATGAAATAAGTTGGATAATGTTCCCTTGCCTTCTACTTTTTGGAAGAGTTTGTGAAGAAATAGTATTAACTCTTCTTTAAATGTTTGGTAGAATACAATAGTAAATTTATCTGGGAACGGGTTTTTCTTTGTGTAAAATTTTAAAACTACGAATTCAATCTCTTTACTTGTGACACCTCTACTCAAATTTTTCAATTTCTTCTTGAATCAGTGTTGATAATTTGTGTCTTTCTAGGAATTTTTCCATTTTATCTATGCTGTCTAATGTGTTGGTATACAGTTGTTCATAATATTTGCTCATAATCTTTTTTATTTCTGGATGGTTGGAAGTAGCATTCTTTCTTTCATACCTGGTTTAGTAATTTGAGTCTTCTCTCTTTTTCCCTTGGTCAGTCTGGTTAAAAGCTTGTCCATTTTGTTGATCTCTTTTAACAACCAATTTTTGGTCTTGTTCATTTTCTTTATTGGCTTTGTATTTTCTATTTCATTAATGTTGTCTCTAATCTTTATTATTTCCTTGCTTCTGCTTTCTTCGAGTTTGATTTGCCTTTTTTTTTCTAGTTCCTTAAGGTGGAAGGTTAAGTTAGTGATCTGAGATCTTTTTATATAGGTATTCAGAGCTATAAATCTCTCTTTAATCAGTCCTTCACTACATCCTATAAGTTTTGGTATATTGTGTCTTCACTTTCTTTCATCTCAAAGTATTTTCTGATTTCCTTTGTGATTTCTTCTTTGATCCATTTGTTATTTAAAAGTGTGTTACTTCATTTCCACACATTTGTGAGTTTCACAAATTATTTTTGTTGTTGGTTTCTAATTTAATTTCTTTGTGTGAGAACATACTTTTAGACTTCAATCCTTTTAAATTTATTGAGTCTTTATATGACCCTGCAGATAGTCTATCTTGGAGAGTGTTCTGTATGCACTTCAAAAGAATGGGCATTCTATTGTCATTGCATGGAGTGATCTAAAGATGCTTTTTCTAGCTGGCTTATAGTATTGTTCATAACTTCCATGTTGTTGATCTTCTATTTTTTCTAGCCATTATTTGTGGGATAGCAAGACTTCGGTGGGTAAAAGAAACAATAATAACAGGAACACACATATATGGCAAAAGCTAACCATTCTTCCATCATTACACACTGCAAACAGTACATGCTAAAAATAACAACAATCGTGAATAAGATAGTTGGGACTACTGAGGTCAGCTTTCCCATTTCCTGCAGCCCCTCGTTAACGCCTCACTAGGACATATACTGATAGTTATGTTCCTTGATGCCCCTCACATAATTGCTTTCTTGAGTTGTTTTGTCTTTGTATCCATATACTGTGCATTCTACGAAAATAAGATTAAGAGTCCACCTGGACTTGGGGCTCCATTTCTGCACCTGCCCTTCTCAGCATTCCCTGGTGGTACAGCCCCTTCGGGCCTCTCTTTGTTCCAAGTTATTGGACTCAAAGTAATAATTTCATCTCTCAGCAAATAGCAAATATACTACCATCACAATTATTAAACATGGGTTGGTGAAGTCTCCAACTATTATCATTCATGATGTACATATTTTTATTTTAATTCTATAACTATTTCCTGCTTAGCCCTCTACCCATTTGCTATACTTGAAAACCATATTTAAATCTTATTACACCACCAGAGTTCATCCACCTCTGCTCCTTTTGTCCACATACATACCAGAGAGAGACATAAAACTTTGGAGATGGAGAGGAGTAAATGTGGGGAGTCCCAGAGCTTGGTGGTATAAAGGATCAGCATAGTATGCTAGTGGCAGACTTAAAAGATCAAGTCAGGTTAAATATGATGGAAGTCAGAATTTGAACTAGGAAACTGCGAAGTTCAGGGCTGTAAGCTGCATATTAGAAATCACAGATGAGTATGATCTCATGGTTAATTGATTTTTGACAAGAGTGCCAATACAATTTAATGAGAGACAGAATAGTCTTTTCAACAAATGGTGCTGAGTCAACTAGACATCCACATGCAAAAAAAAAAAAAAAAGAAAGAAAGAAAAGAAAAGACAGACCTATTCAAAAGGGATTATAGGCCTAAATGTAAGAGCAAAAACTATAAAACTCTTGGAAGAAAACAAAGGAGTAAAACCTTGGGGGGCACCTGGGTGGCTCAATGGGTTAAAGCCTCTGCCTTCAGCTCAGGTCATGATCCCAGGCTCCTGGGATGGAGCCCCACATCGGGTTCTCTGCTCGGCGGGGAGCCTGCTTCCTCTTCTCTCTCTGCTTACCTCTCTGCCTACTTGTGATCTCTGTCTGTCAAATAAATAAATAAAATCTTTGGAGGGAAAAAAAATCTTGAGTAAGGCAAAATCTTCTTAGATATCACACCAAAAGCATAAGTAATTAAAGAAAAAATAATTTGACTTCATCAAAATTAAAAACTTTCATGCTTCAACAGATGCTATTAAGAAAATGAAAATACAACTTACATAAGGGGAAAAAATATTTGCAAATAATATATCTGATAGGGACTTGTGCCCAGAGTAAATAAAGAACACTTAAAATTTAACACACAAAACCAATTAAATGAATTAAAACAGACACAAAGGATTGAATAGACATTTCTCCAAAGAAGATATACAAATGGCCAACAAGCACATGCTTACCATCATTAGTCATCAGGGAACTATAAATCGAAACCACAGTGAGACTGTAGCATGGCCACCGGCACAGCTGCTGCCTTAGCATTCTTGAATCAGGAGAGCTAGTGGAGGGCGGTCTGCGAGTCCCCGCTCTAGTCACTGTGGAGAGTTTTTCCTTCATCTGCAAGGTGTCCAGCCACACCCATTCTTTCACCTTCAAGGTAGAGAAAGAGGGTGATGCGGAACACTTGCTGGCTTTGACCATGCTCTGCCTCACCGAGGGGGCCAAAGAGGAGCGTAATGTGATGCAAAGAATGATAGAAGTCTTGGCCAAGAACCATGACCACCAGTAGACTGATAGTCTCTGTGGCCAACCTCAAGTTGTCCTGCCAACTCATGCTCAGTTTGGATGATTTACAACTCCAGCCACCTGTAACCCTGTGTCTGCTGTCGGGTTCTGGCCCTGTGCAAATCAGAGGCGAGCACGAGATTGTTGCTATAAGCAATGACACTTCTGGGGAAGAAGAGAGTGAAGAATGGAATGAGGAGGAGGAAGCTGAGCTGTGTCCCATCCTGCCTGCCAAGAAGCAGTGGTGTAGGCTCTAGCCTTCTTGGAGTGGGAGGAACTCTGAATTTCTATCCTGACCCTCTTTTCCCCACTTGCTTATGAGATCAGAGGTCAGCATCTGAAGCTCAGGACTACACATTTTTAATAATTCTACATTTTTGGATAAAGTTTGAATGAAGTGATGTGAAGACTTTTTGAAAAACAAAAAACAACACACAGTGAGATACTACTTCACACTCACTAGGATTGCTATAATAAAAAAAGATGGACAAGAATAAGTGTTGAGGGCGCCTGGGTGGTTCAGAGGATTAAACCTCTGCCTTTGGCACAGGTCATAATCTCGGGGTCCTGGGATCAAGTCCCACATCAGACTTTCTGTTTGGCAGGGAGCCTGCTTCCTCACCCCCACCCCTCTGCCTGCCTCTCTGCCTACTTGTGATCTCTCTCTCTCTCTGTCAAATAAATAAATAAAATCTTTAAACAGGAAATGAAAGGTTTAAAAAAAAGAATAAGTGTTGACAAGGATGTAGAGAAATTAGAACTTTTATACACTAATAGAGGGAATATAAAATGGCACAGGCACTTGGGAAAATAGTTCATATGTTCTTTAAATAATTAAATATGTAGTTACCAGATGACCCAGAGATTCTACTCTGAGGTATATCCTCAAGAGAAGAGAAAGCATATATCCTCACAAAAACTTGTACATGCATGTTCATAGCAGCATTATTCATAGTCCAAAATGGAAAAAACCTGAATAACCATAAACTGAAGAATGAATAAAGAAAATGTTGCCTAAAAGCACAATGTAATTTTATTTGGCCATAGAAAGGAATAAAATATTGATGCATGCTACAACAAGAATGAATCTTGAAAACGTTATGCTAGGTGAAAGAAGCCAGATGCAAAATGGCACACATCGTATGATTTCATACAATCATAAAAAACACTGAATTTTAGGAGCGACTGGGTGGCTCAGTCATTAAGCATCTGCCTTCGGCTCAGGTTGTGATCCCAGGGTCCTTGGATCGAACCCTACATTGAGGCTCTCTGCTCAGCGGGAAGCCTGCTTCTCCTTCTCCCACTCCCCCTGCTTGTGTTCCCTCTCTCGCTGTCTCTCTCTCTCTCTGTCAAATAAATAAATAAAATCTTTTTTTAAAGGCACTGAATTTTATATTTTAAAATATTGAACTTTGTGGTTTATGAATTATATCTCAATTAAGCTAGTATTTTTTAATTTAATTTTTTTCAGTGTTCCAAGATTCATTGTTTATGCACCACACCCAGTATTTTTAAAAATGTGAATAAGATAATTTCCCAGCTCTTAAGAAAGTCACACTTCAGCATGGGTAAAATTGTCATTGCTGGTTGTTTAGAACTGAGCCTCTATCTGGACTTCCCACCTGAGAGGTCAGTGCCCTTGTGATAAACTCCTGTTACCTATCTGGAAGATGATTCTCCTGTACGTCAGGTGAATGCCATACCTCACTATGCCAACTTTCTGTCCAACTGTGGCATACATGCGATAGACACTCAGAAATTCTTGAACTAACTTGGTTTCTTCCAAATTCTCAGCTTGTCTGTGGGAAACTCAGTCTCATGCTGGATCACTCTGATTCTCAATACTAGTCCTATCTACCTGGATGATTTACTACCTCAGAGATCTTTCTGTTTTCATCAACTGTCCTAATGGATATTGAGTCTTGCTTATTCTATGTCAACCAAGGTCCATTTCTGACCATGCTGAGTAGATCTCCTTTCAGCTACCTGTCAAGTGGCCTCATATGGCTGGCAAGGCAATGTGGTCTAACCCAAGAATACAGCAGTTAAGAGTCCAAGCCTCCACATTCCCCAATTTAGACAAATAGCAAAGCTCAGTCGCTCCTCTTTCTCTCTCAGCCTTCTCTTTTCAACTTCACACTGTGGAAAGAATGATCTTTTAAAAATGTGAATCGGATCATGCCTCTTCCTGCTTAATTGCTAACACAGATTGAATGTTTAATGTCAAGTACATTTCTAAGCCCTTTATATCTATTGATATGTGATATCTTGACGACAGTATTATTATTCTTCTCATTTTACAGATGAGCAAGATGAGGCATGGAAACATTAAGTTGCTTACCCAAGAGAATACATTCACTAAGCTGTTGGCATGAGAAATCAACCTAGACAGCATGTCTCCAGAGTCCTTGATCTCAGCATTACACCATCCCCTTCTCAACAGCTCATTCCACTGAGAGTAAAATTCTTACCATGGTTTTCAAGGCCTATATGATCTGGTACCTGCTCTCCTCATCTTCTAGCCCTGCCCAGTACCTAAGCTCACCATAATCCAGTCACATGAGCCTGTTGTTAATGCCTTGTATGTGTCAAGCTCTGCCACCACCCCAGTACCTTTGCACTTTCAGTAGCCTCTGTGATGTATCTTCTCTCCTCCCCTTCCTTTGCATGTCTGGCTGTTTAAATGTTACCATGTCAGAGATCTTCCCTGATCTTCCCCTCTTAGCAAATACTCCCTCTCCAGCTCTCTGTCCCCAGACTGTTCTTGTATGACAGGAGCCTGCTCATTTTGTTCCAGTCATTTTTCTCAATGTGTTTACCCAATTGTGAACTGCCTCCCCTGTTGGACTGTGGGATCTTGAAGATGGGAGCTATGTCTGATTGGCTCACTTGGCACCTAGCTCTCTATCTGACATGATGTCAGCACATAAGCAAAATTAGCTTAACGAATGATGAAGAGGGCTTAACCTACACCTTTGTTATAGGACATGTCAACTTATACTGCTATTATTCTGGACTTCTTAAAGTAGGGCTCCATTTTTGTTCATTTGTATGCCCTTTGTGTCTAGTATATTCACACTAGAAACCTTCAATATATATTGAATAAAGAGAATGAATAAAGGCATGAGCCATTAATGACCAGGATTTGCCAAGAAATGCTTTACAGAAGAGGTACTTAAATGACTTATTTCAGTTGCCAAAAACATTTTTTCAAACATAAAAGATATGCATTTTTAAGGCTCCTTATGAAGCAAACAGTTCTTGCTAAATAACATATCAATCATTCAAATGTAACTGAGAAAATACCATATGGATACTTTTATTGCAAAAAAAAAAAAGGCATGGGTTTAAGTTATATAGGAACCTACAGAAAAAGAGAATTTTGCCAAGCATTTAAATAGTGACCCAAGGGGACAGACCATATCTATGCATACCTTCTGAACTGGATCAAGGGCCAGGTGATTTAATCTTCAACAATGGTAGTTAGTGGAGATCAATTCTTTTTTAACTCAAATGAATGATGAATGAGACAGATATGGACTAAATCAGTTTTGTATAAGCTGCTTATTTTACTCATACTTAACCTATAATTCATTATTTTTATAATACAGTGTTTCAGACAAGTTAGTGAAGTCAGAGTGTGGGATTAGAAACACAGCTCTATTACTTACCTGCTGTGTGACTTCAGCCAAATATTCTCTAAACTTTGGTTTCCTGGCTTATAAATTTGGGGTAATAGTAGTACCTGAATGTGAAATGCTTTCCATAGTGCCTGTCATACAGTTATCCTTCACTAAGGGTTGCATATTAATAGTAGTGTTTTGGGTCATGTGGAGGAGGAGGCACCAGTTTGGCTATCAAGAGATCTAAGTTCTAGTCCCCATTCTTTCACTAACTAGTTGTAAAGCTTTGGGCAAACCCCTTGGTGGTTTTCTGTCTCAGTTTCCTCTTTGATAAATAAGGGCATTTACATGACTATTTGTTTCAGAAATCTATTGCTGCGTAATAAACCATCAAAACTCAGTGTCTGAAAATGACAACTCATTATTTTCATAGCTCTGTGGGTTGGCTGGTAGCAAGTGGAATGTTCTTTTGCTCTATGTCATATAGTTGAGGTCACTCAAGTACCTGCATTCAGCTGGGAGTTTGCTTGGGGCAGTAATATGTAAAGTAGCATCTCACCATCTATGGTCTCTCTCTTCACGTACTCTCTTCATTTCATAGTCTAGCCCAAGTATCTTCACAACGATGCTTCCAAGAGGGAGTATTCCAAAAGAACAAATTCCAACATAAAGGGCTTATCAAGCTTCTATGTCATTTTGGATGACATTGGAATATCATTCCATTGGCCAAAGCCAGTTAGATGGCCAGCCTGAGCTAGTTTGGAAGAACTCTACCCAAGGGCGTGAATACTGTGAGGTGTGTTTTACTGGAGACCATCAATGGAACAGTCTACCCTACCACGATTCCAGATTTTCTTCAGAATCAGCATACACCAACTTAATTATCTTGTTCTTAGTACCTAGATTTCTTTCCATGACCTTTCCACTTTGTCATTTTGCTTCTTAACACACTATTGTTTCATTAATATGGCATGCTTATGGAAGCCATCATACCTCAAATTCCCTTGTCTATTAAAAAAAATAAGCTGTAGACAAATTTTCCACTTTTACTTTTGTTGGAGTTTTCCCTAACTGTTGACTTGGCCCCTAATCTTCCTGGGTCCGATATATGTCAATATGCTAAATTTTCAATCACTTGAAATTTTAAGGACTATTCCCCACCCTACAAAAATTTCACTACCTTTCTTTAGGCTTCCCTTAATCCACTGTCTTTCCCTACCTCTTTTCTCGTTTTGTATCTCTGGGAGAGGCATTTACATAAGGTACGCAGCTCTAGCTGCTCAGTGTCTACACAAGTCTAATCTGGATCTTTTCTGGAACTTTCCCTCGGCATCCTCCAAGGAACAAAACAGAGGCAGCTCTATCAGACACATGAAAAAATGTTCATCATCAGTAGCCATCAGGGAGATTCAAATTAAAACCACATTGAGATACCACCTCACACCAGTTAGAATGGCCAAAATTAGCAAGACAGGCAACAACATGTGTTGGAGAGGATGTGGAGAAAGGGGAACCCTCTTACACTGTTGGTGGGAATGCAAGTTGGTGCAGCTACTTTGGAGAACAGTGTGGAGATTCCTCAAGAAATTAAAAATAGAGCTTCCCTATGACCCTTCAATTGCACTACTGGGTATTTACCCCAAAGATACAGATGTGGTGAAAAGAAGGGCCATCTGTACCCCAATGTTTATAGCAGCAATGGCCACGGTCGCCAAACTGTGGAAAGAACCAAGATGCCCTTCCATGGACGAATGGATAAGGAAGATGTGGTCTATACACACTATGGAGTATTATGCCTCCATCAGAAAGGATGAATACCCAACTTTTGTAGCAACATGGACGGGACTGGAAGAGATGATGCTGAGTGAAATAAGTCAAGCAGAGAGAGTCAATTATCATATGGTTTCACTTATTTGTGGAGCATAACAAATAACATGGAGGACATAGGGAGATGGAGAGGAGAAGGGAGTTGAGGGAAATTGGAAGGGGAGGTGAACCATGAGAGACTATGGACTCTGAAAAACAACCTGAGGGGTTTTGAAGGGGCGGTGGGGGGGAGGTTAGGGGAGCCTGGTGGTGGGTTTTAGGGAGGGCACGTACTGAATGGAGCACTGGGTGTGGTGCAAAAACAATGAATACTGTTACGCTGAAAATAAATAAAAGTAAATTAATTAATTTTTTAAAAAAACAGAGGCAGCTCTTTTCACTTCACATAATGTTCAAGCCCTGCTCTTGTGTCCCGTGTTTCAGCAAATGCTGATCGTCTGCCTGTTGATGCTCAAAAAAGAAGTTCCAAATTTTCTATCCATCTGGAGCCAACTAGAGGATGTGTAGGTTCAGGAAAACCCCCATCTCCCCGGCCCCATGTGCATTGGCGCAATTGCACCCACTCTGTCCCTTGTCATCTATATGCGTTTTTGAAAGGCAAAGCAACAAACCACTGTTCATTAGAACAAGCTGTTTCACACTATCTTCAGGGACATACCCTATTGCTGATACAAAAACTTGATGCGGGGGTTGGGATTTTCATCTCAAAATGCCCCATTCTGATCTCTGGCTGAGTCATTTCAGGTTGAAGTGGAAACCTTGCAACTATCTGGTTAATGGGATCAATTGAGGCAGCAGGAGATCTGGCTGAGGTACCGAGTTTAGCATTTAGCAACAATAAAGAGCTTGGAGAGACTGTGGACTCAAACTGAGGGTTTTAGAGGGGGGTGGGGGGATGGGTGAGCCTGGTGGTGGGTATTAAGGAGGGCACTTATTGTATGGAGCACTGGGTGTTATATGTAAACAATGAATCTTGGAACACCACATCAAAAAAACATAAAATAATTTTTAAAAAGAGAAAGAGCTTGGAGTCAAGGCTTTCCATAAAGCTAAAAAAAACCTTGTTAGAAGGCATTTCAGGAAGCTAAACAATCACTTCCCTGGGATTCCTCTCTTTAGAAATCAACAAAACAAAAACCACACAGCTCTTATCTGATAATTGCTATTAACTATGCTGTAATGTTTTCCCAAGGTTATCTAATATGTCATTGATAACACAGAGTAGAGCTAGGGTGGGTCCTTCAAAAGAGCATCGTGTCAGGAAGTTACTAATATGTCAAATAGTTTCAAGAAGGCACACCAAGCTCACTGATACAATTTTTGAAGCTATATATTTATAAAGTAATATGGATTGATTAATACAAACTGAATACAAACTGCCTTCCTGAAGGCAGACTAGCAATGCAAGCTTGTCATGGCTTTGCTCACTTTTAATTGAGTGTAAATATATGTGAGGTTAATGTGTGTTTTGAGAAGTCAACTCCCAGTAAAAATCAAATGTTCCAAAAATTCTCCAGTTTATGTAAATGATCCAAGAATACTATGCTTCTTATATGTATGTGTTTTTTAAGAAAATCATTTTAAGAAAATGAATTTTAACAGAAGAAACAGTAGAAAGAATAATAAGTTAAATACATTAAAATACAAAATGTATTGTTCATTTTGTCTATTTCTAGCAATACTACGTAATGGAAAAATTCTTATCTTAAAAAGACTAAGAGTCTGTGTAGGCATAGAAAAATATCTGAGCAGATCTACAAGAGGATATTTGACTCTGGGTAGAGAAACCAGGGGTGGCAGGGAGATTCAGTTCACATTTTATATGTTCATTTTATGGTAGACTTTATAACATTATCATGCGTTACATTATCATAGAAAATTAGTTGAAAAAGGACAAACTTTAGTTTCTTATTTTCTTTTCTTAATCTTATCCCCAGGTCACAAGTAGAAGTTAATAGGGATAGAATTCACAGAATTTACAGAACTTTAGGGTTGGAGACTTTTGAGATCATCTGCCCCATTATATCAACTATTTTTTTTAAGATTTTTTATTTATTTATTTGAGAGAGAGACAGAGAGAGCATGAGAGATGAGAAGGTCAGAGGGAGAAGCAGACTCCCTGTGGAGCTAGGAGCCCCATGCGGAACTCGATCCTGGGACTCCAGGATCGTGACCTGAGCTGAAGGCAGTTGCTTAACCAACTGAGCCACCCAGGCGCCCCTCAACTATTTCTAAACTAGTGCTAAGTTTACCCAGTTTGCCTAACACTAAACACAACTACATTCCAATAGAGTTAAAGAACGTGGGCAGCCACTGGAATTGACCTTAATGGAATCTGACCTGCAGTTGAAGGTGTATGGTGTAGATTTCTACTTTACCCCTTAGCCTCATGAAGACTCAAGATTATTCTTTCAAGAAATGGGTAAGATGGGCAGAAGAGGTGTTTGCCTATGAGGGTGAGCCTTTAGACACCAAAAGGGTTCCCTCCTAACCACCCCCTAATTTCCAAATACATTCCATTATAGATTTAAACTCTCTTTTTTTTTTGAGAGAGAGAGAGAGAGAGAGAGACTGCAGAGGAGAGGGGCAGAGTGAGAGGGAGAGAGAGAATCTCAAGCAGTCTCCATGCTCAGCACAGAGCCCAAAGCAGGGCTCGATCTCACAACCCTAAGATCATGACCTGAGCCAAAATCAAGAGTCAGACCCTCAACATACTGAGGCACCCAGGTGCCCCTAGACTTAGACTTTTGAATGAAGACATATTTACTGAAATGCTTGTGTCCCTGTGAGGGGTAAGCAATAAAACATAACACAAAGAAGAACTAAACCTCCTGATTCTTTCCTGAACATTGGGAAGAAAGCAGGTGGAGGAAGAAGAAGAATTAGGGATACCATAGAGAGGGAAGGACATGCTAAGGAAAGCTTGGCCTGAATCATTCTTCTATCTACAGAATCCTACTGCCCTGTAATAAGCTTTAGAAAGTGGCTTTTGGTGATAACTTGAACTTTTCTAAAACTAAGCAACACCAGCAATTTCTCAAGTTTGAAAATCCCAGTAGCTCCCCTCCTTGTGATCTCACTGCTATCTCATCACCCTTTTCTGGACAGAGCAAGATCAGTTTGCTCTACACTTGTATGGAGACCTCTGAGCCCAAAGTTTGCTTGGAAACAATGTCATCAATATTGTATAACATAACCTAATGAGAAAGTGGAACACTGAACAACTGGAAGGAGAGTTCTAAAGAAGTTCAGGATGCTATGGGAAAGGTATATGTTGGTGCATGTGTGGGCATGTGTGTAAGTGTATACATACACAACACCTCCTCACTATTATTCATCCTTAGTACTTCAGGAATTGGGTCTCTAGCTCCTGGAAACCATCCCTAACTATTCACAGCATACTGATTGAATACACATCTCTCAAAGTCTTTTAGGGACTATAGTACAATTATTGTATTTCTTACTTAGCTTCTTCACTATGCCATAAAAATCTTTATGGGCAGTGACTGTCTTCTATAACATCTCCCAACACCATGACTGACATACAGTTGGTACATGATACATTTTTCGTGATGGAAGGAAGGAAATGAAGCCACTTAACTGCATTTTAACTAAACTAAAACTAGAAATTTCTCTCTCTACAGAACACAAATTTCAAAAGAATTATGAATGTATCCCTTGCCCAGCATTGATTCTTATGAGCTCTTCATGGCTGGAGCTTCAGTAGGAGTCTTATAAACAGCATTTGGCAGTAGTCTCCTTTTTTGTCTTCCAGGAAGAGGGAATTCTAAATGATGCTTATTCAAGAATTCCCAGGTTTTTGCACAGGTATATATTAGGATTTGGATTTTGCAGGGAGGAATGTTGGACAATGAGCTGAAAGTAAGAGAAGAATGAGAAGGAAAGGAAAGGACCAGTCACGCTGGGTGGGGAAAACCAAAGCAAGAGCTAGGAGAATTGGCAGAATCTCCAGGGCAAGCTTGTATTAGGCTGTCTATTCCCATTTCAAGTTTGTACACGCCTCTGGAACTCCCTGAAGACTTTTGTGAGGGAAAACCCCACCTACAGGTTCTGGATAAAATGTTCCTCCTAGCTTCTAGAAATGAGTCCCCTGGTCCTACTATTACTCATTTCCTGGAAAAGCTGTAACTGGTCTATCCTGACCTTCAGAGCCATTCAAATTCAAGAAGAAGTTAGAGAAATCATTCAGAAAAGCCTCAAAAACCAATTGCTCTGTCTTCTGCTTTATCAAAAACTTCATGAACATTTTTACTGGTACTTTCTTTGTCATGTTCTGGGTGAATCAGCATGAAAACAAAGTGACTTCACTGCCAAGTTGAAATTTAATTCTGCAAAGGATGTTATTTCTAGCTTTGAAAAACTGTGCTCAGAAGTTGAATCTAAAGTAATAATACACCCTTTCCGGCCTTATATAAAGTAATCCCTATAACCTGAAGCTTGGCATGATCTCTAGTTTTAGTGGTGCTGTTATTACCTATATTTCTTTATTTGTCACAACAATCCCAGTCTTGTTTTCTACCCTGGCATTGGTAACTGTAGCTTACCTTTCAGGAAAAACATATTTATATTACCCTTACCTGTGTATGATTACCTGGCAAGCAGAAAAGCCAGTCTTGAGACTATGCCATCCATAATTCCCTCCTTTCTTATGCCAAGCTCTTGAGATTTTAACATTTTAATTAGGAGAGTTTCTTTTCTCCAATTCTGTAATGTCTTTTCAGGCTGAGTTTGAGTATGGCCTAAGGATTCAAGCTCTAGACTGTAGGTCCCTCCCTGAAAAAACTGCCATCGACCAAAAGAAGCAGATAATTCCCTTTCATGCACAAGGCAGTGCCAAGTTGCAGGAATATCTTTGTGGGTTTGTGAGAAAAATCTGGCCTCAGTACTTCCGCATCTATAGACACGCAAGCTTGTGGTTTATCCCAGTCTAGGCCTTCCATCACAGGAATACACAAGCGCCATGATAGTAATAAAGTCCATGGGCCATAGTGATTCTCAATCATCAACAGTTCCCCCAAAAGTCTTACTTCTTGCAACCACTACATTTCATCTTTTACACAATGTATTTGTACTACAGATACCTACAGACCTATCAGTTTCTTCAAAAGAAAGAGAATGAAGAGGTATATAACAAAAAGATATAACTTCACTTGTACAATGGAAATTTGAATTTGTGCTTTAGGCACTACAGAAGCCGTGAACCAAGCAACTAATTTACCATCCCAAGTAGAATGATCCATGGATTATGAGAGGCTACACTGAGTGGACACTAAAGCTTTCATTCCATTCAAACCCTGCCCAAACTCTTAGGATGGTTGAATTCTTGTTAACAGAATATTCTCATTAAGAAGAAAAAAGGGAGGGGCACCTGGGTGGCTCAGTTGGTTGAGCATCTGACTCTTGGTTTTGGCTCAGATCATGATCTCAGGAGCCTACTTCAGATTCTCCCTCTTCCTCTGTCCCTACCACCCTACTCACTATGTGTATGTGCTCTCGCTCCCTTTAAAAAATAAATAAATCTTAAAAGGGGGGGGGAAGGGAGTGATGTTATCAAGGCAGGAATATAGGTCAATCTCAACTTTCATACCCTTCACAAGGCAACCAACAAGCAACTATCCATTGACAAGGCACCTTTGTGAAAACCCCAGAACCCAGGGGTGAGGCTAAAGCATTACTTTGTATCACAGAGACTGAGAAGGATAGCATTGGAAGAGAAATAGAAGCAGCTGCGCTCTGACCACATTGCCGCTCCCCCAGACCAGTATAGTGCCACACCAAGAGGGTCTCCTGGGCCTACAGTTTCTCTACTGGATAAAAGGGAGCCGAAGGCAGACATCCAGCTTCCCCAGCTTAAGGAATGCTTCCCAGGAGGCTCAGGTAGGGAAATCTGCATGGCTTGGCCACTGAGGATCAGACAGAAATGGAGAAGGAAAACAAGGGTTACAGGTATCAGTACTCAGATCTTGGCAAGACCACATTCCTCTTCCCAGCTGTGCTCAAGCAGGGATTCCAGCCAGCAACTTTGCCCATCTACAGAGTTGAGCTGGTGGCCCTGTATGACCAGGGAGCCCAGTAGGCAGTTCTGCCTGGTTCAGACCCACAGAGGCCGAAAGCACACTGGAAGCCCCGCCCAACTTCTTGAGCATAGCTTCACCTGACCAGAGAATCTAGGCAGCTGCAGAGCCCATCCTATAGCATGGCCAAACAGGGAATGAAATTGGCAATCCTGCCCAACAATGAAGTACAGCCTCTGGCTCTGCATAACCAGGAAGCCTTCACAGTGACACTGGACAGCCTCAGAACCCAGCCTACAGTACCACCCAACCACAGTGATACAGTCCAATCACGAAGCATTCTCTGTGGTCCCTCCCAACAAAAAAGCCTGGAAAGTGACCCCACCGAACCATGGAGCAAAGTCTCTTGCCCCATCCAAATGCAAGATACAACCGGAGGCCCCTCCAGACCAGAAAGTCCAGCCAGTGAACTTGATCAGCAACAGAGCACAACCAATGGCCTACGTGATCATGAAGCACAGCCTACAGCTCAGCCCAGCTTCAGGACACGGCCTGCATCCCTGCCTAATCCAAAAGGAAAATCAAAGTCCCTGTCTGACCACAGCCCTGCCAAAACAGAGTCTGGCCAGCAGCACCATATAGTTGGGGATCACAGCCAGAGACTCCATCCCACAGGGAGTAATTACAGAATGAAACCTTTAGTCAGGGCTGATCAAGGAGTCCAACCAGGGGAACCACCCTGCCAGAAACACAGCAGGTGACCTCACCTGGCAAGAAGTGACTGCAGAGTCCAGCTAGTGGCCTTACCTGATCACGGAGCACAGACAGCAGTCCTGCCTGATTAGGAAGCCCAGTTCTCTTGCTATAATACAGAGCCCAGCCAACAGCAGAACCCATTCAGCAGCACTCCCCCATCCTGGGAGAACAGGCTCCTAAATAGAGACCCCAAAATCAAGCTCCACCTTCCCATTCAGAACTCCAAGCTGAGCTGACTGGTGGAGAACCATCCCTGCCAAAGTGAATCTGCAATGTCTAGAGGAGGAGACTGCTTATTCAGATGCAAAGAATCAAGGATCATGAAAAATGAGGTAAACATGATATCACCAGAGATTCTAATAAAGCTCCAATAACTGACCCAAAAGAAATAGAGACCATAAACTGCCAAGGAATTCAGTATAATCCTCATAAAGAAGTTCAGTGAACTACAAGAATACACAGACAAACACCAAACAAAATAAGGAAAACAATCCCTGAACAAAGAAATAGGAACCATAAAAAGTCACACAGAAATTCAAGAGCTGAGGAATACAGTGACCTAACTGAAATACACAATGGAAACCATCACAACCAAGAAGATATTTGAACGGGCAGCAGGTACATGAAAATGTGCTTAATATCACTAATGGTTAAGGAAACACAAATTAAAACCACAATGAGAGGTCACCTCACACCTGATAGAATGGCTAATGTCAAAAAGACATAACAAGCACGTGAGGATGTAGAGAAAAGAGAACCCTCATGCTCTGTGGTGGGAATACCCACTGGTGCAGCCACTTTGGAGAACAGTATGGAAGTTGCTAGAAAAATTAAAAATCAAACTCACATACTATCCAGCAATTCCACTTCTGGGTGTATATTCAAAGGAAATGAGATCACTGTGTCAAAGACCTATCTGCAACTTCATATTCATAGTAGCATGACTGACAGTAGCCAAGACGTGAGAACAACTTAAGTATCCATCAGTGCGTGGATGGATAAAGGATATGTATCTTTTTTATATTATATTTATATTCAGCCATAAAAAATAATGAATTCTTGCCATTTACAACAACATGGTTGAAACTTGAAGGCATCATGCTAAGTGAAATAAATCAGACAGAGAAAGACAAGTACTGTATGATCTCACATATATGTGGAACCTAAAAACAGTCAAGCTCATAGAACCAGAGAACAGACTGGTGGTTGCCAGATTCGAGGAGTGGGGTGTGGGGGAAATGGGTAAAGGTAGTCAAGTGGTATAAACTTCTTGTAGGGTGATTAAGTTCTGGGGATATGATGGAACATGGTAACTGTAGCTAACAATATTGTACTATATATTTGAAAGTTGCTAATGGGGCAGGATGTAAAAGTTCTCACCACACACACAAAAATTGTAACTACAGGGCACCTGGGTGGCTCAGTGGGTTAAGCCTCTGCCTTTGATTCAGGTCATGATCTCAGGGTCCGGGATCGAGCCCCGCATTGGGCTCTCTGCTCAGCAGGGAGCCTGCTTCCCCCTCTCTCTCTGCCTACCTCTTTGCCTACTTGTGCTCTCTCTCTCTCTCT
>PISX010017014.1:0-44672 GCA_004024625.1 Mellivora capensis
GGATGGGGCTGGGGGACGTGGGCCAGAAATCCCTATGTTGTGCCAGGAGGGGTGCCATGGGCAACACAAGGAAGAAGACAGGTCTGGCTCGAATAAACCTACTGAGTAACACACATATTCAGATAGATGGAAGGATGGATGGATAGATAGATAAATTAATGGGGGAAGAAAACTGTAAAAGAGTAACTTTATTCACCACTGAACCCAATAAAAGTTTTCGGAGACACTGAATCAGAATCCCCCTTTCCCTGAATTCACCTCAATTGGTCCTTGTGATCAGGTGTGACTCTCCACCTTATTTTTTTCACAACTGAGTGAAATAAGGAAGTTCCTTGAAGCTGGTTTTTCTTCTGCTGCCACGAAGGTCCACATAACTGCCGGTTCCCGTTTGCGGTGAAAATGGTCTTAACCAGATGAATGAAAGGTACAAGATACACAACACAATCAGAGAGCCACTCCTCTAACCGGAGCTCACGCCAACCCACTGAACTACCACGCACCTCTCGCTTGTTAAAGGATATTCCCTCCATGTCCTCACTCCTTCTAGTCAGCCTCCCCTCCCTTTTCAACAACTGGCCAGCTTATCCAAGACCTAGGCTGCTTCACTGTCTTTTGAAAACAAATGAGAAATCGCCTTTCAGTTTTTCCAGACGTGACAAACTCCAACACGAGCTAACGATGTCCAGTGGCAGTATGGGTGTGTGGCTTTTTGGTTTGGTTTTGTTTTCTTTTTGAACATATCAACAAAGATGGAAGCTTGACTTGATGTTGGCTGCAGAGAGCTCAGGGACTAGTGTATGAATCTGCTCTGTTCCTGGAAGAAGTCTAAGGATCTGCAGTTGGGCTACAAAATGGTAGCAAGGCTGGTGTTTCAAAGAGCCCAAGAAGAGCCAGATGTCCTGACTGACCGGCACCCTGCCCAGCCTCACCGGCTGCAGGTTTGCCACGGGGAACACAACTGACCAACAGTGCCTATGCTCAGAGGCAACGTGAAATGGTTTGTTCCCTTTTGGCTGTGTCAGTTCTGCAAACCAGATACCAGAGGCTACAAGCTCAGGAGAGCCTGCCTTTCTGGAACACCATTTGTTTGGACAGGCCAGGCCAGTAAGGCTTTTCATCTCTTTAAACCTCTTGGGGTTGAGGGGGCGGGGTGAGGTGGGGGGGAGCATATTTGAGGAATTCCTTTTTTCAAAGATTTTTTTTTTTTTTGCCCCTTCCAACATTTTGTTTAAGAGAAAATGAGATGTCTATCTTCTGTTTCCTTATTTTTTTTCAGGAAAGCAAAGGGTTGTTGACTTCCTCCCTCTCCCCTCCCTTCCTTCCTTCTTCCCGAAGGTACTCATCTGAGAAAAAGAGAACGAAGTATTGTTCCTGTTCTCTTTCTTAAGTCATTTGAAACATTGTCCCTGCGAGTTCTTTAAGTTCCCTGCAATCTGTACACAAGAGAAAGAGGGAGAGAGAGAGAGTGAGAGAGACAGAGAGAGCAAGGGATCAGGTAAAGCACTGGGGCTGCTGCAGCCATTGACTCAGGAGCTGGTAAGTTACCCATGCAATCATTTCTACTTCCATTTCAGTGTCCTTGGGATGGATACTGCTGTGGGCACCTCCAACAGAAAATACCTTGCTGGGTATAATCCTTAATCAAAAGGTATGACTGATGGATGGCCCAGGATTTAAGCTTATACTTTTTTTTTTTTTTTAAAGAGGATACTGATGCTTTGCAGAGCTGAGGCCGGCAGAACTGGAAATAAAATTGCACTGGGGCTAAGGAGGACAGTGTGTTAAACCTGATTTTTGGTACAGATAGCGTGGCTGGGTTAGCCTGGAGCCACTGGAGTGTGTGATGTGTCTTACTGGAGGGTTCAGTGTTCCTCAGTGCTATGTCCTGGGAAACTTCAGAGGCTGTCTGCTAAGAACTGTGGTTTACGCTAGGGCTTTTGTAACTTGTTGTCTGGATTGAGGGTGGCCTTCTCTTGTTCTTTTCTTTCCATTCAAGACCACCCTTCCCTCCAGAAGAATGTTAAGTTATAACTGTTATTCTGCATCACTGAGGCTGGAGGAAAAAGGAACGAATGTCACTTTGAATTGTGCGGCTGATGTGTTCAGTTCCCACATGTGGACTGAGTGTAAATTTATTAGCCCTGTCAATGGAAGATGTCACCTGCCACATAAGAGAAGGCAAAGGTTTTGGGGCATAGAGCTTTAGTTTTGGAAAACAACGTGTGGCTAGAATGGAATTAAGATTGATCTCTTCTGACAGGAGGAGCGAAAAACTAAGCTACAGACACGATCGAAAAATACTCACCCAGCTCCTGGTTTTCCAAGCACCAGATAGAACAGAGCAAACTGGTCAAGCTTATGCAGACAGCTAGTTTTTAAAAGTCTAACTTGCTTCACTTAAACTTGGCAGAAAGGATAATGTTACCAAGAACTCATCATGGCAAGCCACAAGGGAGTCAAGAGCACACTGTCAAAAATAGGCCAGCAAGGTCACTCGGAAAGACCATGTATAATTACTAATACTAGCCATTTAATTCAGAGAGGTGTTGAGTGGGTGAAAGACAAAGATCATGCAATTTTTAAAATATTCGTTTCTATAAAACTTAGGGAAAGAAGTAACCTAGAAAGTGAAGAGTATGATAAAAACAACCAGTCTCTCATTTATAGATTAATTTGGCCAGACTGCATATGAACCACAACCAACTAATTAATCTTTACTCAAAACTGAGCCATCATCTTAATGAGACTGAGAAAATGTGCTGCTGCCCCGCTGTAATGGACGTTTTATTCCATTAGTCAGATTTCCTTTTTCTTCTCCTTTTTTCAAGAGGCTTTCCTTATGAGCACTATAAAATGAGCAATGTAAGACAAGCATGATTAGTGTTTGCCTGCTTCAGGATGCAAAATTCTTCTAGTAACACTTGAAAGGGGCTTCCAGCCATCCCATTTCATAGATCTTTGGGTCAAAGGCTAGCCAGGACTGACCGACTTGGGCATTTTGCACATTTTGTCAGCAACTGTGACCCCAGGAGAAAACTCTGGGTTGTGATCTCGACTCGCTTCTTTCGGTTTCATTTTTTCTTGATAACATACTTAATTTTGTGCTTAAGTAGAACAATATAGAATGTTCTGCCGTTTGGTTATTGAATAAAAGCATCAGATGCAATACAGTATGACAAAAAATGACGGCAGGGTCACCCTGTCTGAAGATAAGGTAAAATGTGGGTATGATGCCAATGGCGCAGAAAACAGCCACACTTCTAGCATGCATCTTCACTGTGGCCCGAGGTTAAGGAGCTTGGGATATGTTCTCTTCTTTAGAAGAAAAAATACGAATTATTTCCATTTAAGTTGTTAAGCCAGTGCAATGAGAATATTAGTTTGATGTTGGAGGAAAATATTCATCTACCTAAAGAGAAAAGCCATTTAGTCTAGTTGCTACCAATCTGTCTCCACTCAACTCCAGGGAATTGGCATTTATGGAAACTTCCACTGTGTGATTCTTCTTTGGGGTCATCGGAGGCTCTTTTGTGATATCATCAGGGGAACTCCTGCTCAGAATGATTCAGAATTTGATGCAAATAAGATTTCGTTAATTTATTTGGGTCAAAACTGTGCATCTAATTACAAATTTGTCAAGTAAGTGTTAAATTATGTTAGGATGTGTCCTGTAGGTTTTCGTGCTGCAATGTGAATCAAATTAGAGCATCAAAAGCACAGACTTTGTTGTCCTACAGATTTGGGTTTGAATTCCAGCTTTGTCACTTGCTGACTATGGGCCAGACTTAGGACAGGTTGTTCACCCCCCTAAGCCTCAGTTTCCTTAAGTATAAACCTGCATCCATGTAATAGACTTGTGAGGATTAAATAAGATTATGTATGTAATGCAACCAACCGTGGCAATTATGGCCAATGTATGGTAAGTAGCGGGAGTCAATCAATACCAGCTGTAATTTTTAAAATTTTCATATATTACTTAAGGGTACTGTATTTTTTTTTTAATGTGGTGAATTGAACACTTCTTCCATAATTTGTCATCATTATCCTTGGTCAATACTGTGACAAGAGTCTATCAGAACAAAATTCCTCTTCGCAGCTTTAGAGTTGGGCCCACACTTAGTGAAGGTATCCTGAACCCCAAATTCTTGTAAGATAAAGGAAGACAGAGCTGAATGTTTTGATGTTCATTTCCGCTCATGGCAGAAACACCAGATTTAACCTCATTAAAATGCCGGCTGTGTTCAACAGAGCTCGATGCAGGGGAAAGGTTGCCCTGGAATAAAAGTTTTCAGCTTAGATGAGTGTTTGAAGAGACTGCAATTATACTGTAGATGTTCCATTCTCCCTTTCACCTACTTCCCCAAACCGTTGAGCTCTGTGTCGTTGGTGACCTTTTTCCTGGCCATGGAGGGCTGGAGACACGTTTTTTGGGAGACCGTCGTGGCAGTACCATGACTCAGCCACAGAGAAAGGACTTGAAATGACATGTTGTCTCCCTAGTGAGGGCGGCACCCTTGGTGATCTCTCTCCCTAAACATTTTCGTAAAGAGCTACTTAACTTCATGTGGATAATAAGAACACCATCATCACCATAGTGTGTGGGGTGGCTAGAGGTGGGTGGGGGGTGTGGTTCATCCAACTGCTGTTTTTCTCTCACTTTAAACTTTAAAACATACATGCTGATTAATTTGTCAAGTAATAACGATACTTTAGCTTAGGTCTTGGTGAAACTTCCCTCTCTACTTTCCCGAAGAAAATGTACAACCACAACAACGACCAGAAATCTGTCACTTATAATGCGAAACTTTGAGATTCTTTTGTTGGATTTCTGATACAGTAAAGACTCGTTTGAACAACTTAATCTTTGGAGAGCCACCCGAGGCCGGGTTGTTCTACATACTGCGCAAAAGGTACCTTCAAATGTGACTTCAGTGCAATAGAACAAAGAGCAGACTAGGAGTCACAGCACTTGGGTTCTGTTCTCATCTGACCTCCATCATTCCCTGTATGTGTGACCTGGAAGGTTTCTTTACTTGCTTGGACCTCAGTTTTCTTGTCTCCAAAATGATGGAATCAAACAAAATCGGTGATTCTCAGGGTGGTCTGTGTGGGTTCAGTGTGCGTCAGAATTTACCTGGGTGCTTTTTTATACTCTTCTCCCCCGCCCACTGCAGTGGGTGACCTGTGAGATCTGATACTGACATCCTATGATTTTCTAAAGAAATGGTAAGTGTCTTGTTCTGTTTTCTTCAGGATTGCACTGACATTAAATAAAAATGTATGTTTTAAGTGGAATTCCTTTTAAGTGGAATTCCTATTCGGCATCACATATTTTCTCCAGAAATTAGTTTTCAATTGATCAATTGTAATTCTAGAAGCTGTTAGTCTTATAAAGTAAGAAATATGCTAGCCAAACAATCTGTTGAGACTAATCAGAGCTCTATAACCATATATAAATCACAAAAAGAGCAATTGCTTAGGTATATAAATATTGTAATATTGCATGCATAGCATTTTGTGATTTATGCATTTCTATAATATTTTCCTCTTACAGTGAGCATGCATTGTTTATTTAGTCAAGAAAAACAGACACTAAATTTTTCTATTCAAGTTTTAAAAATTATTCCTAGTTTCAATCTCATAGACTTTTTTATTTGTATTTACATTTTGACAGTGTGTGCTTGCCGAGCTTATTTCAGACATCAGATCCTCGTCCCTAAGTTAGTGGTGACATGGAAAGGCAAAATCAATGATACTGGTGTTTGAAAAACCAGCGCATATAAGCCATGTTAAATCTGCTTTAATTATAAGGAAAATCTGCAACTTAAAGAAGAAATTGTTCTGATTTTCTTGATTTTATTTCTACCTAAATCACTCAATTTTTTTCTCAAAGTTTATACCTAATTAAGTGGAGTAGCAAGGGACACAGGTCTCCATCTGATAGGAACAGAGAGACAAGAGAAACACAACAGCACTCTTAGAAGCAGCTAGCCTATTAACGGCGGCTTGCTTTTGACCATTCAAATAACAAATACTTTGGGGAAAAACAAAGACATTCAGATAAAGGAATAAGAATATGTCTTCATCAGGAGATACGTGTGAGATAGGAGTTCACCAGAAAATAGGCATCATGAGGATAGGGACCTCATCTGTTCATGTGCTCGGGGCCTAGAAAAGCACATGGCATCTAACAGCTGCACAATAAATATTTGTTGAATAGATAACGTAATACTTAAATGGGCTGTAGAGTGAAATATGCTATGTTTATGTAAAGCCAAATGCAGTAGCCAGTAAGTAAAAAAAAGTTCATCAAACTTTTTTAGGGTCTAGGCGATGGCAAACTGCCAGCCCGACATATTTCTTCCCCGCTTCAATTGACTGCAATTATGGCTTGTTCCACCATTATGTGCGTGGCACTGCTATACTTATGTGTATTAATGTGTCATCTTGGCAAGGACCCCACCTACTCGCTCGTGGGAGATCAACATTTCTCAGATCCACAAAGAAGACTGTCGGTCGCATTTTATTTTCCATTTGTTTTCTGGGCAGATGATGGGTTAGCAAATTGTTTTTGGAGAAAGAAAGAGAAAGAGAGAGAGAGAGAGAGAGATGGTTTGTTTTTCCTTGGCTGGAAGAGCTGGGGGCCAGAATTCAGCCTTGTAGGAAATGCTCAGGGCTCTCTGTTCTTTTATAGGCAGGGTTGTAAATTCAAGTAAAGGGATGTCACTAGGGCTGAGTTCACACAAACATGAAGGGGTGAATTCAGGGAGGGAAATGTGATCTCCTTGTGGTGCACAACACCCTTTCCTTTATATAAGCAGGCAGCAGAGGTGCCCAAATGCACAAACATAGGACAGAGGCAGATCTGTACTTTTTTGGCCAATTTAAAGTGTAAATATAAATATTACAACAACAAGGGGCTCATGGGGTCCAAGGTTTCTGTCATTTGCAGTAGAAACTGAAAAAGCTCTTTCTGTTCACACTGATAAAGCCAAGGACCAGAGCACACAAAGGCAATTTTGACCCATGCTATTTTCCTGTAATACTTTATGGCCTCACTTAGACCTCATTCTATGATGGCCACAGATCTAAAATGGCAGAATGAGTACCACTACCGCCCCCACCACCAACGGCAACATTTAGAGAGGAGTCATTTCCAAGTTTGGAGCCTGCTAAGAACTGTATATACATCATTTCACCTCGCCTTCCTATTCTAAGAAGTTAGTGCTTTCTTGCTCTCAATTCAGAAATGACGAAAGACAACCACCTTGTTTAACAGATAAACTAGAGAAAGTAAGTGATTTACTCAAGGTCACTAAATTGACGTTGCTTGTGTCGGGTTTCTCATTAAGGAGAAAAAGTTATCTGCAGCTAATAATATTTTTAAAAAATTAAGTATCCATGAAGGTCGTGCTCCTCAGATGTAGTCCAAGGATCAATAGCATGGCATTGCCCAGGAGTCTGTTAGAAAAGCACAACCCCCAGCTCCGTCCCAGACCTCCTGAATCAGAATCAGTATCTTAACATGACCTCCATGGGATTAAGATACCCATTCAAGTTTGAATAGCACTACATTAGGGGTTTGGCCTGTTGTATACGGAGTGATTTCAGAATGTAGGTCCCTGTTCAAAAGAATTACAAAGCCATTTGTTAAACTTGACTGTACCTGAGACAACAGAACTCCTCCCTGGAGAGTGATTACAGTGGTTATTGGACAAGTCTTGAGTCTATGCGGCTCTCAGCTACATTAGGCATGATTTTTATGGTCTCACCAAGCAGGTCAGCTCCGCACCAAGGGACCCTGATAATCTCAGAAAGGTCTGGGATATTGTTTTTCAAGTGGCTTCTGAGCACCAAACATCAGAATCGCCCAGCACAGATTTCTAGGCCTTCCCCAGGTCTAATGAAACTGGGGAGTGGGGGCCATGGGTCTGCCTATTCTATAAGCTACTAGCTCAGGATAAGGAAGTCCCACGAGGGGCAGTAACAAGCATTTGGGGGTGACATCAGCCCCCGAAGACAAGCAGCTTTTCAGCAGCTTGAAAAAATTTTTTTAAAGAAACCATACCAGAGAGAGTAAGCTCAGAGTCCTTCCAGGAAGAAGAGGTGTTCTACCAGCTTCTTCCATTGACTGCTGGAGAATGGGGACAAGAAACCCTGCTACCTGCCTTGAGTCTGCCTCAGGGAAAAGGATGGGGGCCTCTGGGGTCTCCAGCATCACTGCCAAGGAGCAGATGCCAACACACACACCTCACTCTGCCCAGTTAGAAAACTTCATGGAAAGAATCCTTAAAGTTTCCTTTTCATTGGGACTCACCGTTCTGTCTTGGAACAGAAATCAAGAGGGGGTATTGTTGGAGGGGTGGGGAAAGGAAGCAGGGCCGGAAGAGAGTGAGGGAGAGGACCGGAATAGCCTCTGGTTTGCTTCGTCCAGGCCTCTGCCTGGATGAAGATGGTGGCTTCTCCCCCTTAATCAAGGCCCTCTGGCCTTCTTCCACAGGAAGCGCAGGGAGACGGAGAACTTCACGTTTTCAGCTCTGTTTTATGGAACACCCACTGCAGTACACCACCACTTTGTTTCTGGCTGTTTTTCTAGGTCAGGCAGTTTTCTTCCCCACAGCACAGTGGATCCTCCCACCCCCAGCAAACCCCCCTCCACTGGAGGATTTTTTCAGTCAAGAAAGAAATATAGAGATCTTCCAGCATTATCATATATATATTTTTTACTAAATATATATTTTACTAAATATATATATAGTAAAAATATAGAAACACATATAATATACTAAATATATATATCCAGGTGCTAAGGAGAACAATTTTAAGGTGCTAATGAGAACAATACTTAATCCATCAAGATGGGCTTCCTGAAATACTAGACCTTGAACTTTTACAGTGAGGAACATTCAAAAAGTTCCACACAGTTACTCCTAGGTATGTGCAGAATCTCTCCTTCTACCAGGTTTTTTTCAGAGAGGTGAGTAAGGAGGGACTATTCCGAGCACCATCTTTTCTGACGCTCAGGAGACGTCTAGTAATGCAGCAAGCAAGTCAGTGGTTCCTCCAACTTCGTCCACAGTGTTCCTGCCACCCAGGCCCAGCTCGGCACAATGACCCATCTCTGGCTCTGTCTAGGTCCCCAGGGAGAGAGTTCTTATCTCCTGACTGGAGCCCAGGCCCCAGGTTTGAGCAGCCATGTTGGAGAGGAATGGGAAGCCCAGTTTGGGGACAAGAAGGTACAGGCTAGTACAATGTCATTTTGAAGAAGGAAATCCTATCTATTGCGTCTTTACAACCTCTAAGGGCTCAGGCCCCCCCACTCTTTACAATGGGTTACACTGGCTCTTTTGCGTTCCTTCTGACCCTTCTAGGAGAGCAATTTTGGCATCACATATTAATCCATGAAGCCGGGAAGGACCTTGAACCATGAGCATATCCCACCGCAGAATGATAAGGACATCAAGTGACAGACTTGTTTTCTCGACCACTATGGATTTTGGGGTGGGGGGATGGAGGGTTTGGTTTACTTAATAAAGTGCTACTTCTTCTGTTTATGGCACAGATGTTTATACACACATGTGTATAAACATACACACAGAGAGACGCAGCCTATCCCAAATCATTGGTTGTTCTAGAAGGAAACCATAGATTAGTACCAATTTATTTATTTGACTCAAAAATGTAGTTATCTGATTATTAATCACCTAGACTTCCAAACAGACTTACTATCCCAATTATATTTTCCTTATAGGGATATTAAAAAGAGTTTGAGATTAAGAATCACTTATGGTTTGTCTCCCTCCCAATCCCATCTTGTTTCTTTTCTTCTTTTTCTGCCCCCCTAGTCCCCCATGTTGCCTCTCCACTTCCTATGAGGGTTGCTGGGGTGAGGGGGTCGGGAAAGGTGGGTGGGGTAATGGACATTGGGGAGGGTATGTGCTATGGTTAGTGCTGTGAAGTGTGTAAACCTGGCGATTCACAGACATGTAGCCCTGGGGATAAAAATTTGTTTATAAAAAATAAAAATTAAAAAAATAATAAAATTTAAAAAATAATAATAATGTTTACCTAAAAAAAAAAAGAGTTTGAATTTTTTAGCTAGTAACAGCAGGAGGGAAGGTGAGAAAGGACATAAGTGTTATTGCAAGCAATTCTTAAAGGCTTTCATTCACTAATTGTCATTTTGAAGATACAAGGAACACAGGACAGAAGTAGTCAGAGAATAGAGGACTGAGTGTGCTTATTAACACATGAGTAGATGGCAGATCAGTATGCCCGAATGCATATGCAAATTTAGTATATGACAAAAACAGCACTGCATATCAGAGGGGAATGCTGAATCAAAAATTAGAACATTAAAAATAAGAAAAAATGAGAGATTCATTTTTTGAATCTCAGAGTAGGGAAAATCTGGTTTTACCAAGAAGCCTTAATATTTATTATTAAGGGCTTCTATAGGGCTTAATAAAGGCTTCTATATATAAATAAATAAAGGGCTTCTATAGGGCTAAAACTCAGTTAATAAGATCAAAAGACAAACACAAAACTGGGGGAAACTTATAATGAGTATCACAAGGAACTTAATATCACAAGAAATGGGCAAATGACATGAACTACATTTCACATAAAATGAAATATAGTTGGCTCTAAAATTTATGAACAAAAGATACTTATCCTACTTCCTAATAAGAAAATACAAATTAAAACTATGAGATACTATTTTTTATCTGCTTGATGAAACTAAAGATGAAACATTTGTTAGCATATTTGTTTCTGGGGATTTGGAGAGTATTGTCATGCATCTGATGCAATAGTGAGCTAGCAAAACTTACTGTAGGGAGCAATTTGGTAATGTCTATCAAAATGTAAAACTGACTTCTCTTGGAATTAACCCTACAATATATATATAAGATGCAAAAAGACATTCCTACAATGCAACATATTTGCCACAGCATTATTTGAAATAGGGAGAAAGGAGTGTAAGAAGCATAACTGTCCATTAATAAGGGACTGATTAAATTAAGCACAGTATGGCTATAGAATGGAGTATTATGCGGCCCTAAAAAAGAATGAATAAAATAAAGTCCAGGAATGGATTCTAGGTATACATGCTACTGTGACAAAGGTGTAAAGGTAATGCAATGAGGGAAAGACAATCTTTGAAACAAATGGCACTGGAAAAATTGCATATCTATATGCAAAAGAAAGCCTGACCTTAGGCTCTTACTTCAAACCATACACATACATTAACTAAGAGTAGATCATAGACTTAAATGTAAGAGTTAAAATTATAAAAAATTTTAAAAGAAAATGTAGGAGAAAATCTTTGTAACCATGGTTAGTCAATGATTTCTTAGTTATGACATAAAATGTACAAACAATACATGAAAAAATTGATAAATTGGACTTTGTCAAAACCAAAAACTTTTGCTGTTAAAAAAAAAGGACACCATTAGAAAAATAAAACACGTGAGGAGAAAATAAACAGAGCTGATAAAGCCCTTGTTTCCAGAATATATAAAGAACTCTTAATAACTCAAGAATAGGACAAACAACCCAATTAAAAGCTGGGCAAATATTTTGAATAGATACTTAACCCCAGAAGATATATAAACAGCAAATAAGCACATGAAAAGATATGTAATAGCAATAAAGAAAATACAAATTAAAACCATGATGAGCTATAACTACATATCCAGTAAAATGTCCCAAACCAAAAAGACTGAAAATACCAAATGTTCTTGAGGATGTGCAGAAACCAGGCTCTCATCCACTGTGGGATAAGACAGGTAGAAATGTGACAGGGTACTGCCAGTTTGGGAAACACTTTGGCAGTTTCTCAAATAGTTAAATCTATACTTACCATGCAACCCAGCAATTCTACTTCTGGGCAACTACCCACTAATAATGAATCACATGTCCATATAAAAAACTCGCACACAAATGTTCACAGCATCCTTATTCATTTGCCCCAAACTGGAAACAATTCAAAGGTCAATCAGCTGGTGAGCAGAGAAACAAAAGGTGGTAGATCTGTGCAGTGGGGTACCTCCCAGCCATGAAAAGGGACTACTGCTTTGTGCAATGACGTGGTGAATGTAAAAAACTGCTTGCTAAGGAAAAGAAGCCAGACACAATAGTATTTAAGGAGACAGATGTAGAACAAACACTGAATGATTTCATTTATTTGAAAATTTGAAAAACCAAAAAATCTAGAGAGAAGAGAAAATAGCTGAGTGTCTGACAGGGGCTAGAAGTGGAAGCTGGAAGTGACTGCAAATGAATATCATGGAACTTTCTGGAAGTAAGGAAATTATTCCAAAAGTGGGGTTTGGCAATGATTGTACAACTATATAAATTTTCTAAAACTCATCACATTGACACTTAGAAATGTATGCATTTTATATTATGTAAATTACATCTCCTCAATAAATCTGTCAAATTTGTGAAAGAAAAAAGTGAGGAAGTTCTATACGTTGTAATAATGGAGCAATCTCCAACCTGTACACCTGCCACTGTACATAATGCTACCACTTTTGTGTAAAAAAAAACAACAACACAAAAGTATATTTTTGGTATGCAGAGAATATCTCTTAAAGGATACAGTACTCCTGCTAATATAATTTGCCTTTGGGAACAAAACAGATGAATATAGGGGAAGGGAAGGAAAAATAAAATAAGAGGAAAACAGAGAGGGAGGCAAACCATAAGAGGCTCTGAACTCTAGGAAACAAACTGAGGGTCGCTGGAGGGGAGGGGAGGAAGGGTAGAAGGATGGGGTAACTGGGGGATGGGCATGAAGAAGGGCACTTGAAGTAATGAGCACTGGGTGTTATAGGCAACTGATGAATCACTGACCTTTACCACTGAAACTAATGATACAGTATATCTTAATTAAATTTAAATAAATCAGTTAACTAATTAATTATAATTTTTTAAAAAGAATTTGCCTTTGGGCAGGCGAGTGTGATGGCTGGGGTAGGGGAAGGAATGTAAAGGGAACATTTTCACTGAATATCCTTTTGTACTCAATCACAACAAGTGAGAAGAGAGAGGAAGAGGGAGAGAGAGGGGAGCTGTGAGTTCCACACCAGTTCCGTGACTGTGGAAAACTGTCTGAGCCTCTATTTCCTTATCTGTAAGATGAAGGGGTTAGCCCCGTTGCTCTCTGAGGATGCTTCTGACTTTTCAAGTTCTGTATTTGGAGAATTTCTTTAAGGATGATCATCTCACATCTGTCTACATTCCCACTGTCTTTCCGCTGCCAGCATGTCACAGACTATCACACAGAAAGCCACAACCCAAGGCTTTGCTCTTTCTTGCTCAGGTGTGCCTCAGCGTATCAGGTCCCCATAGTCTTGGCAACATGGAAAACATGGTTGTTAACCAGGGTGACACGGCATCCCAGCAAGCACATACATGGGGAAGGAGTGACAAGTCAATTCAGAGGAGTGCTCACAACTCAGGTTGTAGGGCGACTGCTTGAAATCAAGTCCCAGCCCTCTTGCTTGCCAGCAGTGCGGTAATAAACACATGGATAGTTCTAATTTCTTCATCTGCACAGCAGATATAAAACAGCTCCCCCCTCTTAAGGCTTACTGTGGAGATTAAGAGTGATAATTCATGTAATTGCTTAGTACAGTGCCTGCCTAATGGTAATATTCAATAAATATTAGCCCTTCTAATTACTAATCTGAATTCCCCTGCTCATGGGACCCACTTTCCTGGCAGTGGAGGGAAGGTTATCAAGCTGCATATTCACTAATGTCATGAGCTGGGAGTTTGGGGGTGACGGAATGGCTTGTTTCTTTTTTTAATCCAAGAACCCAAATGGAGATACTGGAGCCATTTCTGCTGCCCCCAAGCCAGTATCACTGAGGGGAACTTCTAAGGTTACATCCCTGGAGTCGATTATATCCATGTGATGAAGGCAAGCTGCAAAGAGACTGACATCAGACTGGGGGGTCAAGCCTCATAAGTTAGAGAGCAAGTTTCCATATGCATGATAAAAGTGCCTTAATTACACTTGGACCAGAAGATCATCAAATATATCAGGACCATCATATAACCTCCTTGCCATGGTAGCCATTCAATAAACGTGAGTTGTGGCTTCCAAGCAAATCAAACCAAACGTCTTCCATCACCGTGATGCGCCCAGGCTCGTGGTCCCCAACTTGGGTCTCAGTGCCGCACAGCAAGGGCGGCATCTAAACCCGGACAACCTAGGGTCCCTGTAACTTTGTCTCAGCCACAGATAGTGGCCTGAACCTCACAACAACAAACTGATAGCTTTCAAGTGAACTAAATGTCTCCTGTTTATAAGGTGATCGTGAACCACTTTTGCGTACACTCCCTGCCTCATACGTTACCATGTCACATTCTAGAGCCAGGTTCCAGAAGGCATACTTTACTTTAGGGGGTTCCCCAGCTCATATGTATCTGTTCTCCTAAACTACATCGGAACCATATTGGTTAGGGACTGTGTTTTTAAGCATTTTGGTCCCCTCCAGAACAAGAGCCCTCCAAATTCCTGCTGGCCTCACATTAGTTCTCTCTGAGATCCCCTGGGAAAGCTCTTATTATTCCCACTTTAGAGATGGGAAAACTGAGGCTCAGGGAAGAGGAACACCTGGCTGGAGTGCTACAGCTCTGTGGATCTCCAGGGGGCCTGGGGACTGAAGGAGGCAAGGAATCTGTATTTAGATGTCAAGGCTTAATGTCTGCATGCAGACTAAACAATGTTGCGAGTGTATATGTAACTCTGCTTTTCCAATCTAATTATATTAGGTAATTAATAAAATATAAATTAATTTGAAGAGGTTACTGAACTCAAAGAGCTTTGGGTTATTTCATATTTTTTCTAACTTATTGGGGATTTGGAAAATGAGTTTATTTTTATGATTTGCAATGGGAAGCCTCATGCTGAGATGCCTGGGAATCACTGCAAGAGACCAAAACCGGGATTCACTAATAAAATGCAGGGAGGTACTTGGAATAATTTCTGTCTCTGGTGGCAATGAGTTTTCCATTCTTAAACTACTACTTAGAACCAGTAAGTGTATTTGAAATAAGTCTAGAAAGTGTTTGGAAGTATGTGTCATTACTGTTTAATTTCTTCATCTAACAGCTGTCTTAAAAACAAAATAAAACAAACCCCTGGGACGCCTGGTGGCTCAGTCAGCTAAGCAGCTGCCTTCAGCTTAGGTCATGATCCCAGGGTCCTGGGATCGAGTCCCACATTGGGCTCCCTGCTCTGTGGGGAGCCTGCTTCTCCCTCTGCCTGCCACTCCCCCTGCTTGTGCTCGCTCACACTCTCTCTCTCTGACAAATAAATAAATAATATTAAAAAAAAAAAAGTCCTGGTTCCTTTCCTTTCTATCTGTGTGACCTTGGGCAATTTGCTTAACCTGTTTGTGTCCTAGTTTCCTCACTGGTAAAATGGAGAAAAGAACAGTACCCGCCTCACACAATGCTGGGAGAGTCACATGAGCTAACGCATGTGACGTCTTTCACGCATTCTTGACACACAGCAAACACTCAGCAAATAGTATGGTTGTGTTAGGCACCACTTGCCACTGTTTTTGACACACAGTTGGGACTTAGACATTTTTAGAATGAACAATGAGTAACTGAAAATGTGAAATTGGAAGAGAGGGCAATTCTAGATATGCGATTCCTCATCTACATTTCCTTCATCCCAGGACAGATGACCTGTTGAGGGGTTTTTGCATCAGGGAGCTCCAGCCAGCCAGCCTGGTTCCTCAGACTTCTCAAGTCTCTCGAATTTAGATGCCCCAAGACATGTGTGGAAGGGATCGGGCAGAAAGAGCCAGCCTTGGAACCCAAGTGCAGGCTATATTCCTCTTGAAAGACTGTAAGAGGAAACAAGACCAGTAGACCTTCTAGATAGGAGAGAAGCAATGCTTTCTTACCACAAACCAAAATGCTGAGGACCACAGTTACAAGAGGGTCAAAGGAAGTTAGAATGAACTTTCACAGCAGGCTCAGTGTTTAGCTAGCTTAAAATTTCACTTCCAGATTGTCCCATGGACAGCTATTTGGCTTCTTTACATAAATAATCTTGGAGCTTAACAGAAAGA
Organism: Mellivora capensis; assembly: GCA_004024625.1. Taxonomy (NCBI): domain Eukaryota; kingdom Metazoa; phylum Chordata; class Mammalia; order Carnivora; family Mustelidae; genus Mellivora; species Mellivora capensis. Next base: position 16,101 of record PISX010017014.1, read on the forward strand.
GGGTTTTGTTTTTGTTTTGGTGTTTGCAAAGGGAAGTGTTGAATGAAGGTAGAGGTAAAACACCTGCTGCTAGACTTTAAAAGATGGGCTGCTCTGAGTTTCAGTGCTAGCTGACATAGCTTTCTCTTTTGTTTTCTTTTCTTTTTTTAGAGGGGTGAGGAAGGGCAGAGGGAGAGAGAGAATCTTAGCCAGTAATCTCAGTAAGCCCAGTGCGGAGCCCACGGTGAGGATCAATCTCACAACCCTGAGATCACATCCTGAGGTGAAATCAAGAGTTGGACGCTTAACTGACTGAGCCACCCGGGCGCCCCTGACAGAGTGCTTTTTACCATAAGTCTCAGGCAGATGGGCCAATGAAGACACTACCAGCTTTTCAAAATTGGCTGCCTTTTTTTTTTTTTTTTTTAAGACCAGCCAGTAATAATCCTAGCAGTTACCGTTCCGTGGCTGTCCCATGTGGGCGAGGATCTGCGCTGGTGCTGTGGACACTAAGGTGAATGAAAGCCAGCTGGAGTCTTTCAGAAGTTGCCAGTAAACTAACGGCTCTATGAAATGGAGATGAAGGTTTCCCCATCACCTCCATCCACTGGCCCTGTTCCTGCTCACTGGGACCACACAGAACAAATCCAGTCTTCCAAGTATCAGCTGTTTGAAGTATGTAAACCTGCGTTACCCAGCCCCAGGCCTCCAGCGCATCTCCTTCATAACCCACAGGTCTCTTCAGCCACCTCAATAAGGTGTGGCTCCAGGACTCCCCAGCAGCAGGCTGCACACTTCAGCAATCTCTAGTTTGTCCCCATCCCTCGTGTTTGACCCAGAATGTTCCCTTCCCCCATTCCAGGGGTCTGGCCAATGACCATTAGACTGGGCTCCAGGAAGCCCATTTTTAGACCAAAGCAACTGCTGGGATTCTCTCTCAGAGGGTCCAGATGAAGGAGCCTGGAGTAAAAATCAAGGAACTTGAACTGAGAATTACTTATTTATCTTATTATTTTTCTAGCTCCCAGCCCTTATCTTGTCTTAGGTCTTTTTCCTTCCTCTTTACAGCTATGAGAATATCTTCTTACCAGTGTTGTTAAGAAGCCCAAATACTGGTAAAGGGTAGTTACTATTTATTGAGTGCCTTTTTCTATGTCAAGTGGTTTATATTTCTTATTTTATGAAATCTCTTAATAACCCTGTGAAGTGGGTTATGTATTTTTTTTAATTGCTATTTTCCCACTGAGGAAAACTGGGACTCAACGATTAAGTACCTTGTCACAGACGGTTAAGTGGAAGACCTAGAATTCAAGCCCTGGGCTTCCTGATTTCCAAGTGTATGCTGCTTGTCACATATCGCTCAGCCTCTCCATGACATAACACACTCGAACATTCATAGTCCTTTACCTGGGCACATTGGGTGCTCGGTAAGTGGGTTTCCCTTTAAGAAACCAATGAGGAAAACGCTAAAAATGATGACCAGTTTCATCATTCTCGCTGACATGCCTGGAAAGCTGGTACCATGTAGCTCAAGGACTCTACCTTACTCCGGGACAGATAACCTGGTAAAGGGGAGTCAGAACTGGAATCCCAGGACACATTGTGCCCTGATTCTGGCTCCAGAATCACAGCACGATGCTGCAGGGGCAAAGCATATCTGTGGCTGGATATTTCCAGAGTTCACTGCTTCTACTTTCTGGCTGATTTCTTTGGTAAGACCCTTAGCTCCTTTCTCCTTTATACATTTCAGACAGGAGATTCTCTTCTCATGCTGGGAATTCCCCACTCTAACCCACTTGGGCTCTCTCGCTTTAGGGAATTGTTTAGTCTTAAGTTCATTTTTGTTCTTTCTTAATGGAAAATCACTCTACAGAGTAGCATAGCTCAGGACTGATAAGGAAGGGCTGAGAAGGATCACAAAGCAGAGAAATGTGGCGGAAAGAACTAGCATTTACTTAGCACCAGCTCTGTGCCAAGCGCACTACCTATCACGTATCACGTTCGAATCTTTTTCCAGATCCACGAAGGAGTATATTAATCAGGGTATACTCGCTTAGACTTTAAAGACAAACAGCTTTCAAATTGCCATGGCTATAAAAAAAAAAAAAGAAAGAAAAAGGAAAAAAGAAAGAAAAAGGATTATCCATTATCTTGCTTCCGCTACATGGCTCCAACTGTAGCTTTGTTCCAGGTCATCTTAACTTTAGGCTTAAGGCTAACAGAATAGCTATTATTGGAAATATTTCAGGTTGCTATGGCAGGGGGTAGAAGATTATGCAAAATCATGAGCTACTTTGCAAAGATTCCACAAGGAAATGACACATGTCACATATGCTCACATTTTGTTGGCCAAAGCAAGTCTCAAGGCCATGCCTACCTATAAAGGGAATAGAGGAATGCAATCCAACTATATGCGCAGAAGGAAAGCTAGAAACATTTGGTGGATAAAGTGTTGTTATAGCTGAGAAAATGGATGCTTACGAAAGTGAGTGGGTAGTGGAGTTGGAACTCTAAGCCAGGTCTTGTGACTTGGTCTCTTGGGCTCTCTACTCTCCTATGGCAGGTACGTTCTATGAGCATGTTGTCACATACGTGGCATCATATCTTCTCTCCAAATAAAGTGTCCTTGGGGCTTAAGAAGGAGGTGTGCACAGGCACCTGGGTATGAATAGGTTAGAGTCAAATCAAAGTTAATGTGACTCAGCCTTTCCTTTATTGTACCAATTTCTACTCTCTGTAAAGGTCTTTAATACACTTGGCATGAAATCATTATGTAATAGAAGTTTCATCTTTGAACACATGCCAGATTTTTGTTTTTAATCATAATTTCAAGCACAACAGGTTTCCTTGCTTATTGCTTTTATTTGCTGTATAATGAGAAAAGGGTCACTGTGCCCTTAGTCTGGTAAGGCTGTTGCCTGGATGTTCAAGGTCCAGGGGAAAGGATGTCCCAGATTCCCTCTATTATTTTCAAGATAATCCCTAGAAAAAAAAATCTTATTCAAAGAAACAAAATAATAAGACTAATTCTACCAGCCCTTAGAAAATCATTCCCAATATTTCAACTCCCTGGAGTCCAGAGGAAAGGCTATGCTATGTTAGTTCTTCTTAGGCTTTTCTAATCTAAGTACCCCTAACGGAAGGGAAAAGAAATCCTAAGTGGTCTGCCACAGGTGCAGTTTCAGATTTTAACCAGTCCTGGGTACGTGCGTGTATGTTTGCATTCTGCTCCATAACATACCCACATTTTCTGCATGTAAAATGTTTTAAATCACTCACCACTGCATAAAATTGATACGCCAGAAAAATACACTTATTCTTGACTTTCACCACTCCCTAGGAACCTGACCTCAAACCTTCCCTATCCACGAATAACAATATGCCTATCACCCTATCACCTGAAAATGCCACCCCCCAGGGATAGGGATAAGGATTACTCTTAAGTTGGGGATATGCAGGGTTTCCCTTGGCAACTAGAGTACCCCCCAAAACCAGGAGAGGATAAAGGTGAAAACAAAGAGGAAGTGGAGGGGGTTGCCTGGGTAGCTCAGTCGGTTAAGCGTCTGCCTTCGGTTCAGGTCAGGATCCCAGAGTCCTGGGATTGAGTCCCACATCGGGCTCCCTGCTCAGTGGAAAATCTGCTTCTCCTTCTCCCTCCCCTCTAGGTTCTCTCTCTCTCTCTCTCTTTCTTTCAAATAAATTTTAAAAAAGAAGAAGAAGAGCAAAAGCCAGAGGCTTCCAAGGCTATCCATGATGCAGTTATCCCCTCCCCACATACTTCACCACACCCTCCGTTGCTTACTCTACTCCAACCCCACTGGCGTCTGGTTGTTTCCCACACACAGAAAGCAGTCTCCCACATCTGGACCTTGGCACTTGCTTCTCTTTCTGCCTGGAGAGCTCTACCCCAGATATCTACATGGATCTCTCTTTTGCTTCCTTCAAGTTTTTGTGCAGTACCACCTTTTCATTGAGGCTACCCTAAGCCTGTTCCCCTACCCCCCAGCCCTCGTGCTCCCTGTTCACTCTTTTCCTGCTTTGTAATTCTCCATACCTTTTTACATAACTTACAGATTTTTATTCAGTGTCCATTTCCATCCACTAGAACGCAAGCTCCATAAGCGGAGAGATGTTTGTCTTTTGTTTCCTGAAATATCCCCAGGGCCTAAAACTGTCTGCTGGAACCGGTTGATACATGTTTGCTGAATGAAAAACCAAGAACCCGCCCATGCTGAGAAATAGGCAGGCTTGAAATCAGCCATCTAGTGTGAACGTGCAGCAGTGGCCTTTGTTGTCAGCAGGCTGACTTGGCCCTACCTTGGGGGCTGGTTCAGGAATCTTGGAGGTTCCCTGAGGCAGGATCATCTGCCCAGTTTCCCAGCGTCGTTCTGGTAACTGTCTATGAGGCCCAGGGAAAAGGTTTGGTTCCAGAGAGCATCTAAATGTCTCCTCCCAACATCCTCTCCTCCTCCCCCTCCTTCATCGCACACAAATACACCACACAACCCTCTCACTTTCCAAGGACACAACTCAGGCTATTTCCAAAACTGAGATTCTGATCCAAAACAGTAGCACGGTACGTCTCCATGTGCACAGGAAGAGACAGAAGACCTCTGAGCAATTTCCTGGCCCTATATTTTTCCATTCCAGTAAATGAGGCCTTCTTTAGCTCAGGAATCTCTCTCTGAACCAAGCCAATGCCTTACTGCTGCCTGCCATTTGTCACCACCTGGGCTTGCTTCTTTGTTCTTTTATTTTCTATTTTAAGTGACCAGTGCCAGGGTCCCTTATGTCAAAAAACTTTTGACTTCCAACTCTACCAGGTGTTGACTACTAGTTAAGGTACACACAATGCTAATGGAGAGTTCCCTTCTTTATTTAATAATACATAATATTTCAACTGCACTCTGTCTTCAAAGAGTTCTGCAAACTGCATACGCCGTTAGGCTGAGCAGCACTTGAGTTCATGTTTCATGGCTCAGAAACCAGCAAGGTTAAATAATTGCTTAGACTCTCGCTAGCTGTGCTTGAGACAAGGCACTTTGCTTTTTTTAATGGATAAGGAAATATAATCCATAAAAATGTTATTCTTTAGCAACTGACTTAATAAATTAGTTTTCAGTTCTCCCCATGTGCTTTTTTTTTAAAGCCATATTTGTAACTTGCTGTCTTGGCTGTGCTGGCTTCTCTTTGTTTCCAGAGACCGTTTCATGGTCCTCTTCTTCCTTATCATCCCTATCCCTCCTCTTCCTCTTTCTTTCTTTCTTTCTTTCTTTTTTTTTTTTTTTTGAGATTTTATTTACTTATTTGAGAGAGAGAGAGGGAGAGCAGTAGCAAGGGGGAGAGACTGAGGGGAGGGAGAGAAGCAGATTCCCTGCTGAACAGGGAGCTGGATGTGGGACTCAATCCCAGGTCCCTGGGATTTCTCTCTCCTTCTGCCCCTTCCTCTGCCCTCTCTCTCTAAAAATAAATAAATAAATAAATCTTTACCCAAAAAATAAGCCAAAGTTCCTGGAAGAAGGCTGTTGTGGCATGGGCCATGGTAGGGGCAGTCCAGGTGGTGAGAAATGGCTGGAATCTGCATGGACACTGAAAACAAAACCCACAGAATTTGGTAATCCATATACTTGGGCACTCAGGAGGTCTGTCCAGGACTATGTCAGTGAGCTGTGAAGGGATGGTTATGATTGGTGTGCCCTCTTCTTTTCCAATAAAGGAAGAAGAGGCAGGATTCTGTTGGTTCAACCACCTTGCCTTTTGTCCTCTTTCCTTCACGTTAATTGAGGGCCTATTTATGTGCTAAGCATTGTGTTGGGATGTAGCAGTAAATGTGAACAGGGTGACTGCCCTTACAGAGCAAACAGTTTACAAAGGGAGTCAGATGTTAAGTGAATAATCACACACACACGTAAATGTAAAATGACCACTCTAATATACACTAGGTGTCAAAATTAGTTTATCTGGGGGCATCTGGGTGGCTCAGTTGTTAGGCATCTACCTTCCGCTCAGATCATGATCCCGGGGTCTTCAGATCAAGCCCTGCATTGGGCTGCCTGCTCCACAGGGAGCCTGCTTCTCCCTCTCACACTCCCCCTGCTTGTGTTCCCTCCCCCGCTGTCTCTCTCTGTCAAAGGAATAAATAACATCTTAAAAAAGAAAAAAAAAATTGGTTTATCTGCCCTGGTCAGGAAGTGCTAAAGAAAGAACACTTTACTGGGATCTGAATAGACATGTGCCAACCAGACAAAGATGGCAGAGGGAGGGGAAGAGTGTCCCAGGCCATGGGAATGGCATGCACAGTGGTTCTGGAGGGAGGGGGAGCACAGTATGGATGAGGAACTGAGAGAAGGTCAAAGTGAGTAAAATGCAGAGAGCTTGGGGAACGTGAGCAAAATGCAGCTGGAGAAATGGACAGGGTCAGACTGTTGGGCTTGTGGGCCATGTTCAGATTTTGATCCTCATCCTGAAATCAATGGGTAACAGCTGGAGGCCTTCAAGTAGGGGAATGATGGTCCTACGTGCTTGCTGAGTGGAGTGAGACTGATACGGAAGGTCAAGTACGAGACAAATGCAGCAGCTCAGGTGAGTCGGTACTTGGTGCTCCTGTGGACCTGGGAGAGAGCTGGGAGGTCCTGATGAGAAGAAAGATAAAGATCCCAGAGCTATTTAGAAAGTAGACCGGGGTCTGGTTGGGTCAAGAGGCATGTTCCCAGTTCTTTGTTTCAAATACTTGTACCAGTGGGGGTAAGACTCTCCTATTTGTAGAAGTCACCAACTTATATTAGACCAAGCCCCAAGGCAAGCTGGAAAATCTCTTTTTCTTTAAATATTAAAACAAAAGAGGGTTTACTGTAGGATGGTTTAGTGTCTAGGCTTACCAGAAAGAGAGAATGAGAAGGTGATTGTCCCTAGCCCTGTCCTGGCCTGCTTGTATAATGAATTAATATAGTCCTGCACCAACAACAAGGTCTCTAAGCCAGCATTGTCCAAAAGAAATATCATATGACACAAGCCCTAAATGTGATCTTATATTTGTGAGTAGCTATATTTAAGGAGAAAAAACCCAGATGAAATTAATTTGAATAACCTATTTTATTTAACCCAGTAAATAAAATAAAATACTGAGACAGGTAACCAACAGAATAATCACTAGTGAGGTACTTTTTTTTTTAACTAAATTTTTAAAATCCAGTGTGCTTCTACACGTATAGCATGTCTGCATTTGGATTAGCCATATTTCATGTGCTCAAAAGCCACATCGCACATGGCTGGTGTGTACTGAACTGGACCACATAGCTCTAAACCACCGAAGAGGCCATACGGATCTTAAAACCACATACAAAACATTGAAAATATAAGTCCTTCTATAGTAATTTTAAAAGGCAAGTAGGGGCACCTGGGTGGCTCAGTCAGTTAAGCATCTGCCTTCGGCTCAGGTCAGAATCCCAGGGTCCTGGGAATGAGCCCCACGTTGGGCTCCTTGCTCAGCGAGGAGCCTGACACTCCCTCTGCCTTCTGCTTGCCTCTCTCCCTGCTTGGGTGCTGTGTGTGTGTGCGCATGTGTGTGTGTGTATCATATAAATAAATAAAGTCTTATTTTTTTTTTTAAAGATTTTATTTATTTATTTGAAAGAGATCTTAAAAAAAAGGCAAGTAATATTTTAAGTAGAGCTCCTTCAATTTCAAAATCAAATAATTTGCGATTAACTAACTATATGAATTCAAGGAAGCTGGTTTTCTTTTCCATGCCTCAGTGTATAGAAAAGAACCACAGTGTGACTGGATAGTATGTATCAGCCTTTCTGGTCTTACTTAACAATCACTGACTCCCTGTGAAGGAAGTCCAAATAGTTTTTCCTCCTCTTTATTTTAATTCTCATTTCCCACAGAAATCTTTCCTTCCAAATTTCTAAATTCTTCTATGATAGCTGAAGGTGGGAAATTAGCTAGTTCAATAGTAAGCAGACAAAACTCCAATAATGGTTTTCATTCTGAGGCAAAAAAAAGTTGGGTTTTCTTAGGAAATTTGAATACTAACTGGATATTTAATGATTAAGGAAATTTATAATGTTTTAGATATTATATATAGCATTGTGGCTGTATTTTAAGAAAAAATCCTTATATTTAAGAGATACATCCTAAAATATATTTATAGAGGAAATAATATGTTGTAATGGATCTACTTCAAAATCATCCTAATTAGGAGGCAGGGGAGAAGGTGGGGTTTAGATGAAATAAGATATGTCGTAACTGAAATGTGGTGTGAGATTCACATGGGATTCATTGTACTATTCTCTCTACTTTTATAGTGTACTTTTTCTTTTCCTAAAGATTTCCAGACTTTCTAAGGTCCTACTTGAGGTAGGATTTTCAAACATTCCCCTTAAATACTGTGTATGCCTCATGGTACGGATGCAAAAGCTTACCTAAGCACCGAGAATACACGATTCTCATTTAATACTGCAATGAAATAAAGCCGTATGTTTAAGGGCCCCGAATTCCCATCGTAGTTTAAATCTCTGATATTTTCGGTGGTAACAAGACTTCACCGTTTCATCCTACCCTTTGGTACAGATTTAGGATCAACATTGATAAGCAAAGCCTGTGTCTTCTGTGTCAAGGAGAGCTCCAGACTCTGCCTGAGCCACACAGGGGCTCAGGGAGCATAGTGATAAATCATGTAGACAAAGGACATTGCAAACCCAGAATGGTACAGACGCTTGGCCCATAGGCATAAAGACTATCACCTCTTCCTGGCATCATGGAGGCTACATGTGACAGGGATAGGTAGGAGCAGAGGAAGGAACTCAGAGGACATGGAGCCTCAGAAGCCAGAAGACATAACACCTAAGACCCACAAAGGGGGATGTATGAGTATAGGTCACTTGTCACAAAAATGCCTGGGCATTTTGTAAAGTTCTGGTGTAACACTCTCTCTAAATTCCATGTAAGATTTCTGGCTACCTCCTGTCCACTCAGCCCTCTTGAACATCGTGATGGGAGATGAGGAGGCTGGAGTCTACTTCTAGGTTCTTGCCCAAGACAGTGTGAGGAGCTGAATAATAAACTGAGAACATAGGACTACCTTGCAGATATGCTGCCTTCAGGCACCCTTGCCTGCTAAGCTCGGATCTTCCTGCCTCCAAGCCTTTGGGTGCTTGACCTCTCACCAAGAACTACAGAGCAGGTGCTCATTTTCACGCCCAAAGGAATATCACTGCTAGCGTCTACATAAAAGGATATACAAAGAAAGAGAACAGGACTCAGTCTGAGAATGTTTTCCTTTTGCATTTTCATCAGCCAAAAGAGTATTGAGTTTAGGGTACCAACATATGGCACAAATGTTAATTTTAAGGCAAATTTGGCACCCATAATACGCTCAGCCATGCTACTCTCCACACATGTGATACTTGGCTTCAGTGGGCCAGTACTGTGCCAGATTTTCTTAAATGTCAAGCATTTTAAGAAATGGTTTCTTTGAATTAAAATTACACACCCCCCAAAATGGAAATACTATTGAGATGTTTCTAAATAAAATAAGGCAACAGCTGACCAGAGGCCATGGTAGACTGCTGGAGAGCCAAACATCAGCAGAATGGTGTTTTAACTTCTAAGCAATTTATTACAGTCCTGTAGTGCATTAACCAGATGATAATCTGCAAAGAGTATCCAAGTCTTTGGGGTAAAAGAAGACTTGACAGTTTTCACTGAAGATTTGTCCTGTCTGTTGACAGAATTCACCTGTGCTGCCTAAGTCACATGAGCAGGTAGGACTTATCCATGGACATGATTCCCCCTGGGGGAGCACACTCTGGCATTCCACAATCCTCACGGTCAGAACAGTCTGGTGGTGAAATATGTTGAGCCTGGAGACCTAGACTTGTTTTTATGAAGCTTCCCTTGACCACTTTGGTTTATCAAGTTCACTCCAAGTTCAGACCTGACTACCTCAATTCCACTAGCTCATTTTCATCCATATGCTTCTTTTCTAAGTCATCATACACATCAGACATAAAATGCTCATTTCCAGATTGCTCTCTCTTTGCTTAGGAGTCTTGAGTGTAGATTTCCAGTTATTCCCAAATCCCTAATACAGAGAGAGACTGAGTGGTATACTTCCCAAAGGACTGACAACAAAGTACAGGAGGGGAGGAAGTTGGGAATGACAAAGGCTTACAGGAGCCAGCAGGGAGTCGAGGTCATCCAGTAGGAAGTCATATATGAACTGAGATTATAGACACTTGGGCTCTAGAACTTTAAGACTCATATTCTCCCTTTGCCTCTATCACATGGAAACATTAATATAATATGAACAAGATGATGCCTGAAATCTTCTCCCATGCTTGAAACATTCTACAATGAATTCTCCTCATCTCATGGGGTTTTTGTGAGAACTAAATGTAATAATGGGTATGAAAGGTTGTTTTTGTTTTTTGTTTTTGTTTTTTTGCAACTTGAGAACCATCTTCGTATAAGTTACCACAATATCACAAAATAATTCTCTCAATAAACCTGGAATTATTTTTCATTTCTATTACAAAAATGTTGGGTCAAGTTTAGAATTTTATTTAATTTCAGGTGGAAAATGAAAGGATCCATAGCAGATAAAAAGATGCATTGAAGGAAATGAGTAGTTTTTGTATAAATATGAGTGACCTTTCTGGAAATCAATTTAGCAATATGTACTAAGACCTGAAAATTCATATCATTTGACTCGGTAATTCTATTTCTAGAGACGCTAATCTAAAGAAATGGTAGTCAAACAAGATTCATGTATAAAGTTATCTACTGCGGTTTATTTGTATACTGCATAGAGACGTACAGTAAATAGTCAGTGTTGGAAAAGAAAACATTCATTCATATAAAAGACTTCCAAGAAACAAATCAAAATAGTAACAGTTACTTACTCTTGGTGGTGGTATCATTATTTTCCTGTTCTTCTTTAAGCATGTCCGTATTAAATTTTATGATGGTAGGGACGCCTGGGTGGCTCAGTTGGTTAAGCAGCTGCCTTCGGCTCAGGTCATGATCCCAGTGTCCTGGGATCGAGTCCCACATCGGGCTCCTTGCTCGGCAGGGAGCCTGCTTCTCCCTCTGCCTCTGCCTGCCACTCTGTCTGCTTATGCTCGCTCTCTCTCTCCCTCTGCCTGCCACTCTGCTTGTGCTCACTCGCTCTCTCTCCCTCTCTCTCTGACAAATAAATAAATTTTTTAAAAAAATAAATTTTATGATGGTAATGAATTCATATTATATAAAGGTCATTAAAAGTATATTGTGTAGAGTTACTCACCTTCATCTAATTGTGGTGCTAACACATTTTGTCTCTTAATTCATCTTGATCAATAGTGAGCTTAACTCAACTGCTCCCATGACTTTCTTCTTATTCTGCTAACAACAACATTCTGTGGGCCTTATATTATGCCTGTCGTTTGCCCGCAGGTGAGGCAGCACCCAGAGAGCTGACTCACCCGTCAGATTGAGACTGTCCACATATAGTGAATATCCCATATATTCTTTCTTCTCATGAAGTTCACAAGATGTGAATTGGCCCAGGGCTCATTTCTTCTAGAATAGAACCTATCAAATAACACTCTTGAAGTGTGGCTTGCTTGATTTCTCCCTAAAAAGCCCCCAGGCAAAGGGGTACCTGGGTGGCTCAGTTGTTTGAGCATCTGGCTCTTGATTTCAGCTCGTCATGATCTCAGGGTAGTGACATGGACTGCCCCTGTCAGGCTCTGTGCTGGGCATGGACCCCAGCTCTTCCTCCCTCTCTTAAAAAAAAAAAAAAAAAGAAAAAAGAAGTTCTCAGGCAGAGGCATTCTCCACTCATGCTGAATTTCCCATCAATCCCTACAAAAGTCTTTTATTCTAAAAAACCAAAAGTTTCAGAAATTATGAGCAATTCCCTAAACTCTAGATCGAATTTACTCCTATTGTGTTATTAAATGGAGTTCACATGAGTTATCTCTTACCAGATGGTAAGCAGAAAGTTGTTTTGTTATTTACTCACTACATTATTCACTCAACCAAAGACTTCCATGTTAAGTTAGCTCCAGCATTTTTTCAATCAGCATGAATGGAGATGAAAACTTGAAGGAATTATTTCCCAAATACTCCATTAAATGATGCTATCTATCAAATGTACCCTTTTCATTAGAAAGGCAGAGAAGGTTAATAATCTAACGGAATCAGCCTGCCTGTTGCTGGTAATGGAGAGTGAGGGAGAGGGGGAGAGAGACAGAGACAGACTAATTAACTAAAACCAAAGTTATTCCTAACCACTCGAAGTCAGAAAGCTCCAAAAAACCAGACAACAACCTATGGCAAAGCCCATCAAAGGATTCTTTCTTTGGCTAACCCTTCCAAGGAAATAGTCTTTACCCAGATTCTTCCAGATTCAGTCTTGTAGCATTCAGACTCTCAGAGTAAGCCTGTCAGTATCTTAACTGGCTTTTCTTCACCACCTCATCAATTCGTTGCACAATTCTTGCTCAGTTTAGATTCAGCTATTTCTTCACAATTTTACACTGACTTGGAAAATGTCCTTCATAGTTTGGTTGTTGTCTCTCCTCATGAAATGCCATTTACATTAGGATGATTCAGTTTCATGAATGGATTTTCTTCCTGTGTGACTGCAGCCTTAGATGAGCCTAGGGCCTTGTACACTTCATTCCAGATATATTTGCAAAACAAGAGTTGTGAGGCTGCTTCCATCTTCCTCCCTAAATATACACCTATTTCTTTCTCCCTTTGCCCAAATTCTCAGTCCTGAAATCTTAGTTGTATTTGTATATGGTGTTTTCATAAATTTTAAATCTGAAACTCAGTCCAATCCTTGTCTCTGGTACTCTTCTCTTCTGTCATCTAAACTGCCTCAGGCAGGTGTGGCTTACACAGAGATTACACACCTGTGCACACACACACAACTTACGAATGGCAGATATGATCCTGTATGTTTTGTCAAAACAATCCCATTACTGGCGATTCCATGAGAATTGGAGGTCTAGTGTTACTTGAAACTAGCAGATCTGTCTTTTGAACTGTTCATGTGCATTCCCTTTGATGGATTTTGCCCAATTTTCTAGTTTAAGTAGTCACATTTCTGACTGATCTGCTGCTAAGCAGGGAGCCTGATGCAGGGCTTGATTTCAGGATTCTGGGATCATGACCTGAGTCATCCAGGTGCACCAATTTTATGTGATTTTTGACATACTGGATTTTTTTTTCCTTATATAATCAAACTATTCAAACTTTTCTAGGTGCTTTTTTTTTTTTTTTTTTTAACCAAGGGCTTTAAAAGGTTACAGATTTAAGGCAAAGACACATGAAAGACTTCTTCCCCATGAGCTGGAGCTTCAGGCTATGAATGAAGCTGCTACAATCCTTCCCTACCATATTCTTGAAACAACTGGGCAGGGGATCAGTCTGGAAGATATGGTTGGATTTACCCTCATCCTGAGGAGAAAAAAGCCATTGTGAAAATAAAGGAGTAGAAGTAGGGTGAATGCAGGGTGAGGAGGCACAGCAATGACACTCATGTGTCATGTGTGCTCAAAAGAATCACTTATGTGACCAGAAACTGGATGACTACTTCTGTAACCTTTTCCTAGTTCCTGAGCTTTGGGTTGATTTCAGGGGATTTCTTTAGGGGCCAATTCCTTCCCAGACTTGAACAATCTGAATGATTCCGTGGCCAGGGTCCCCTGGGTGCAGGGGAATACTTTCAGTGGCCAGCAATGTGGTGAGGAGGTGAAGGGACCCGCCTCACCACAGCTGTGACCAGGTCCCTGACAGATGCCACTGCTGCACATCCAATGAGCGTTTCGCCCTTTGCAAGTATCCTTCAGATGCTCTACCTTATTTGGTTATGGCAACAAGTATGTGAAGCAGGTAGGGCACACCGAGGTTTCCTCTTCCTCTTCTACAGCCTAGAAGTAAATAGAATACCAAATATAACTGACTTTCCAAACTTACGTGAGCGTGTGACTGAGTCCTGAAGCAAGGTGAGGTGTGTAGTCCGCTATAAATGGGCAGCACGGCCAACGGGTTTACAGGCAAAGAGAGGCGGCACATCTAGGAGGAAATGCCAACTCGGCCAGTTATTTGCTCTTTGGCCTCAGGCAAGTGGCTTCCCTCCGAGCTTCTAGTTCTCATCTCTGGAACGAATAATGGTCTGGCAGGATGGATGTGAGGATGAAGTTACATAATGCTTCTGTCTTATTGGGGCTATGTGGTTTTGAGGGCCACCTTGAAACTTGCATGGAAGGAGTAGGATATAAAGACCCTCTCAGGAAAGGCAGAGCATGAAGAGCCCCTGCACCATGCCTGGCAGAGAGTGGGTGCCGCAAGAACCTAACGTCTCCTCTACCGTGTCAGCTTCCAGTCTCCTGAGAGCTAAGACACACTTGGAGGCTTTCCTCTGAAGAGTCCGTGTGTGGTTTATAACCCTGCTCATCTAAAAGCCCTCCCCTATCTTATCACCTACAGTGCTGCTGGCATTGAGGATTATGGTTCATCAAAAAGCTCAATTATTTGCCCAGTAGGCCATTTATAAGTAGGCTTGATTAGCGTTTGCAATAGCCCATATGTAAATGTAAAGGATCTTGAAAGAGGGTTGTTAGAATGAGAGTTCAGCAACAGCCCTCAAGAGAGAGCTCAGTGTCATGGTTAAGAGTAGGAGTTGGCAGGGGCGCCTGGGTGGCTCAGTGGGTTAAAGCCTCTGCCTTCAGCTCAGGTCATGATCCCAGGGTTCTAGGATTGAGCCCCACGTCGGGCTCTCTGCTCAGTGGCGAGCCTGCTTCCCCCCTCTCACTCTGCCTGCCTCTCTGCCTACTTGTGATCTCTGTCTGTCAAATAAATAAATAAAATCTTAAAAAAAAAAAAGAGTAGGAGTTGGCAAACTGCGGCCCCCAGGCCAAGTCTAGCCCATCACCTGTTTTTGTATACAAAGTCTTACTGGAACACAGCCCCACTCCCGTTTGTTGACACAGCTATGATGGCTGCTTTCATTAGAAGGACAGGGCTGAATAGTTGCAACAGAGACTGTAGGCTTCACAAAGCCAGTGATATTTGTTCTTTGACCCTTGAAGTAAAAGTTTACCAATACCTGGCTAAGAGCTGCTACTTTCAGGCTATGTGACCTTAACAAATAATTTACACTTATTGTGCCTTAAATTCCTCTTCTGTAAAATAGGGGTAGTAATAATAGTGATTGAACGAGATAATCCATGTCAAAGCCTTGCATGTGCTGAGTCCTTGGTTAATGATAGCTATTATTTTACTAATAATACCACTGATTTATAGCAAAGTCCCTTGAGTAAAGCATCCTGACCCAGGGACAAAAAACCCGTTTGTTCAACCTTAGTTTGCAAAGCCCCCAGGCCCACTACAGATATCAACAGCACCTAAAATAGTCACCTCTTCCTGCCACAATGGCTTTCTTTTCTTTTTTTTTTTTTTAAGATTTTATTTATTTATTTGTCAGAGAGGAAGAGAGAGCACACAAGCGGGCAGAGGCGGAGAGAGAAGCAGGCTCCCTGCTGAGCAAGGAGCGGGATGTGGGACTCCATCCCAGGACCCAGGGATCATGACCTGAGCCGAAGGCAGCGGCTTAACCCACTGAGCCACCCAGGCATCCCCACAATGGCTTTCTTAAGAGCAGCCATTTCAATGCCAATAGCTCAGCTTCTGGGATATTAAATGCATATTCTACCTTTCCTTCACACTTAATATAGACATTTGGATTAGTGTCATTGAATATTTTCTGATAGTCTGCATATCCTATCTGGGAGAGGGGGGAACTGGATGAGGCCTTTTGGTGGAATTAAATGTCAGTAGTATCAGCTGTTTCTTTCTCCAAACATGAGCAAGATATTCTAAAAGATGTGAACAACCAACCAATATACAGGGACGACCTTGCCTTTAGTCACTAACTGTTTGAAAATGAAAAGATTTTTTTTTTCAAAGACAATCAAGCTTGACAAATGGCATTAAAAGCCACTAAGGAAGCTGAAAAAACAGCAACTCACTTTGCTTCCTAAATATAATGGGAAATGCTTTCTCGATGTAAAGAAGAAGTCTTATCCTACAGTCCAATGAGCATATGGAGGTGATTTCCAAGAGAGAAGTGAGAAAGAAAAAATCCCACAGCTCAACCTTTCACAAGTATCAGTCATGTAGGGAGAAAACCTTCTTGTACTCTCTTCCGCATTGTCAAGTTTTGCAGGTTAGAAGAGCCAAGATGAGCCATCCCTATAAGGGACCAGCTCTGCAGCCCA
Organism: Mellivora capensis; assembly: GCA_004024625.1. NCBI lineage: Eukaryota > Metazoa > Chordata > Mammalia > Carnivora > Mustelidae > Mellivora > Mellivora capensis. The sequence continues at coordinate 32,357 of PISX010017014.1, forward strand.
GCTTCCCAGCAGGTGGTTAGGCAGGGCCTTGGGGTAGGCTGGGGCTTGGGAGGAGAAAACAAGGTGGGGAAGGTTCTCTAGTCTGAAACTCATGCCCTCAAATGATGCATGGGTAGTACCTCTCCAGCACCAGGTACAGCATGACCCGCCCAGGATGCTTCCCTTTATGGATTACCTGGATCCCACAATGGCCATTGCCTGAGCTATGCCTCATCAATTGAGCCTTGTCATAGAGAAGAATCTCATCACCCCTGTATCCCACCCCTAGTAGCGTGATTGTGTGGAAGAAAGGGAAGGATGACTGCATGTCACAGGGCTTCTTCCATCAGAATTCTACCACCTAGCCCCCATCACCTTTCCCTTATCATAGAGTTTCTGCCATTGATAGATAACACAGCTTTATGGCACACCTCCCTGCAGTAGTTCTTAATCTTGGATTGTTGTGAGAATCCCCTATAGAGCTCTTAAAATACACTAATAGCTGGTTCCCACCCCTAGATCCTGATATAATTTAGATCTGGAGAGGGGTCTAGGCATAACATTGTGTTCAGGCATGGGGGTGGGTAGGTTCTGTGCATTTAAAAGTTCTCAAGTGATTCCCATGTACTAACCAACTATGTACAGGGTACCCTTCTCAGTGGGTACGACTGTGAATAGAACAGGCAAAGACCTGGTCTCATGGAGCCTATGGTCTAGCAGAGTAAGACAGAGAACATAAAATGAATGGCAAAGATTTCTTCTGACTGTCACTGGGAAAATAAAGCATGGCGCTGTGCAAGAGTTGGAGAATGGGAGACGACGCAACTTTAAAATGGTCAGGGCATCATCCCTGTGGGGTCCTACTCTGCTGCTTTGCTTGTGGTAAGCTCTGTTAGCACTTGGGGCTAGTGACAGGGTTGTGGTTAGACGCCTGGTTCTTGTTCAGGAAATGACAGTTAGTGTCCCTGTGTCTCCTGAGCCCAGTTTCCATAGACTGATGCACCATGCAAGACCCTCACTGGACAGCCCAGATCAATTACTGTAACCAGAAGCAGCCCCACAGGACATGCCTTCTCCTCAGTATGCCAGCATGCCCCTCCCTCTTTCCCTTTCATCCACTATTAATTGGGTGATATCTTATTGCCAGCATCATTACTGAACATAATTTGCTGACTTGTAATAATGATAATACTAAAAACAGACTGAATGACATTTACTATGTGCTGACACTCTACAAGATATATTATCTCATTCAATTTACTACTGAGGTAGGCAGTATCGGCTCTGGTTCATAAAGGTGGAAAACAAGACCCTGAACGGTTAAGAGACTTATAACGTGGCTGACATTTTCGACCTTTTAGGTCTCTCCCAACTCAGACAGTCTGTGATCCTACAATCTCTAGCTCGTTTCCTCAGCTAGGTGGCAAGTTCCCGGAGGAAAGCCACTGTGCCATATACATCTTTGCAGGAGAATCCCTTCTCTCCTCACCCCCATGTGGCCTTGCCTGAGGTGGGCAACAAATACATCAGAGGTCAATTTGTGGAGGTAACCTGGCAATCACTCCTGAGCCCCTGAGGCCCCCAAGGTATCCTTTGAGTCCTGCAAGCCTGGGTGTTGTTGCTCATAAGCTTGGACTCTGTCCTTTTCCATCAAGACTGCCTGGTGGAGTTTCTACCAAGCAACACTGAGACTCCTCAGAGTGCCCCAAAGCAACTCACAGACACTTATAAATGGGTCCTGTGGGCATATTCCCCAAGGTCTTTCCCAAAAGAGATGATTATTTCATGTTCCCCATCATTTTTGTTTCGCTAATTAAATTTTTTTAAAAAAAGATTAATATACGAAATAACAAAGTTATTGCAATTTCTTAGACTAGAGATTGCTATTCAGTAAGACCCACTTCTGCTGATGTTTTAAGGTATTTGGAGGATGTATCTTTGAAGAGACTTCCTCATTTTCCCCCAGCTTTTCTGAGGTATAATCGGCAAATAAAATTGTAAGATCTTTAAACAATGTGATGACTCGATACGCCTATACATTCATTGTGAAAGGATCCCCTCCAACTAGTTAAGTAACACATGCATCACCCCACATATTTACCACTTTTTGGGGGGAGGAGGACTTTTAAGTTCTACCCTTTTAACAAATTTCAAGTATATAGTATGGTGTTTTCAACTAGAGTCACCATGTTTCACATTTGATCCTCAGATTTTTCATCATATAACTGAAATTATATACCCTTTTACCAGCCTCCATTTCCCCCACACCCAAGCCTCTGGCACCTACTTCTCAACATTCTATTTCTAGGGGCTCGACTTTTTTGTTTTTGTTTTTGTTTTTTTTTAGATTCCACATATAAGGGATGCCATGCAGTAGTTATCTTTCTCTGTCTAGTTTATTTCACTTAGAAGAATGCCCTCCAGCTCCATTCATACTGTCACAAATGCCAGGATTCCTTCCTTTTTAAGGCTGAATAATATTCCATTACATACACTTTTCTTGATTTATTCATCCACTGACAGACACTTGGGTTGTTTCCACCTCTTGGCTATTGTGAATAATGCTGCAATAAACATGGGAATCTCTTCCTAGATGGAAATACAACCTAAATTCACATGTCCTCATAAAGCCACAAGCAAATGTATTTCAAAAAGCAGGTATAGCAGTGCATAGTAAGAGAATCCTAACCGGGCAACAGTTCTCTACCAAGTAACTTCATGGCAATTAGTACCATGCAAGGCACAACGGGAGACAGAAGGGTATGAATCCCAGACTGAAAGGATCTTATGGGAAAACAAAACCTAAGTGTGAAGGAACCAGAGTGAAGTAAAGAAAAAAAGAAAGAAACAAACAAACAAAAAACAAAAAAACCCCAAACAAACACTGTATTTAACCCAGGGTTCAGTGGGGTGATACAATAAGATTTGAAAGAAGGGAAGGCCACCTGGGTGGCTCAGTTAAGCATCTGATTCTTGTTTTCGGCTCAGGTTATGATCTCAGGGTTCTGAGATGAGTATGAGTGGGCTCCATGCTCACTGGAGTCTGATTGAGATTCTCTCTCTCCCCTTCTCCCCTTGCCCCATACCCTTCCACTCACAGGCACTCTCTCTCAAACTAATTTAAAAAACTTAAAAAAAAAAAAAGAAAGAAAGGAGGAAAAGATAACTGGGCATAAGGGTTAGGGTGGAAAAGTTTCCGGGAGGAAGCCTAGAACAATGGGATGGATCAATGGAAATAATATTCCTGGATGGCTGACCAGTCTAAATAAAGGCCAGGAGGTAGAAATCAGTTTGCTCCATGTAGAAAGAGGAGTGAAAGCCTGGTCTCATTGGTGCTGAGAGGATTTTAGTGAGAAGGAGAACTCAGTTGGATCTGTTTTAAAGGACCTGAAAGTCAGGGAGAGGAGTTCACATTTGCTTTGAATGTCAGGGAGCAAAGTTTACATTGTATCAGGTAGGGATTTTGTTTAGTTGTAGCCAGAGAACTCTGCATACATTTTTTTTAAAATTTCTTTTCAGCGTAACAGAGTTCATAGTTTTACACCACACCCAGTGCTCCATGCAATGCGTGCCCTCCACAATACACACCACCTGGCTCCCCCAACCTCCCACCCCCCCGCCCCTTCAAAACCCTCAGGTTGTTTTTCAGAGTCTCTGCATACATTTTCTTAACGAAGTAAAGGATTTGTTTTGTCAAATAACCAGAAGACTAGCACCAAGAGGGTCACTGCAGTTTCATACTGACAACTGCTCTCTTTCCCTCTACTATACTTTGTGGGAAGCATTGTCATTAACTTTGTTTCATGGTTGTGATATGACTGCTGCACTTCCAACCTCATATCCACATTCCAGAAAGAAGGAATTAAAAAAGGAAAAGATAAAGCAGGTGGTTTCTGTGTTAGGAATGCAAGAGCTTTCTCAGAAATCCCTAGCCCCAGCTGCTTACATCTCATTGGCCAGAACTGTGGCACCAGACAACCCCTACCTGAAGGGATGTTGAAAAGGCTATAGCACTTCGGCTGGGCACATAGTCACCACAAGCAAAATCTGGGTTCAGATCCTAAATGTAGAAGGAGGAATGGATATAGGAGCAGCAATTAGCAAGCTCTACAAACTATGTATAGCAATATCTATTCACTATTGTTGTTGGTTCCTTAAGAGAGAGCTGTCTTAGAAAAAGAGACGAGTTTTCCTGATGTCCCCCATGCTATGCCTTATGTTCCACAAATAAGTGAAACCATATGATAACTGACTTTCTCTGCTTGACTTAGTTCACTCAGCATAATCTCGTCCAGTTCCATCCATGTTGATGCCAAAGCTGGGTATTCAGCGGCATGGAGGACATTAGGAGAAGGAAGGGAAAAATGAAGGGAAGGAAGTCAGACGGGGAGATGAACCATGAGAGATTACAGACTCCAGGAAACAAACTGAGGGTTTTAGAGGGGAAGGGAATAGAGGATGGACTGGCCCAGTGATGGGTATTAAGGAGGGCACGTATTGCATGGAGCACTGGGTGTTATATGCAAACAATGAATCATGGAACACTGCATCAAAAACTAAGGATGTACTGTATGGTGAGTAACATAATAAAAAAAAAATACAAATTGTATTTAAGAGCTTAAAAAAAAGAAAAAGGGCCACATTTTTAGGAGATTAATTTGACTCTGGTATTCACAAAATCTTTAAAAAAGGAGAAAAATGGTCTGGAAGAGTGGATGGAAACTGTTGAAAGAACCCTAGGAGTGAAGTGGGCAACCAGACTACAGTCCTTGCTCTGGGAATGGAAACAAAGAGAGAGGCTAATAGCCATTTCTAAGAAACAGTGAACAAGATTTTCTAGCAACCACCCAACAATGCATGGCCAATGTGGAAGGTGTTGGCAAGCTGACTTCTTGGTTCCCTCCCTCCTTCCCTTTCTTCCTTATCTTTTACATAAAGTTAGTATTGGAGATTTATGGGAGAGAACATATTAAAGGGAGAAACTGTCAAAGAAGAATGCTAGAATGAGACACGTTGAGGTGATTACAAATCTTGGAGTATTATATTTTAATGTCATAAGCACTTGAGGTATGGAAAAGAGATGAGTTAGATTCGAATTTACAGATTCTGATATGAATGTGCTCCTTCTTGGGAATGTGAGCATTGCTGTTCAGGGCCATTCTCTAAACACAACACTTAATAAACAAGATGAACCATATCTGAAAATAAATTATGTTCCTTTTGATGACTAATCCTAAACAACAACAGAAAAGCATTGTCTATTTGTTAGATGGGAAATAGAAAGAAAAGAGTACAAGGAAAGAACTCCACAGACTTTTTTTGTAGTTTTATCTACTAGTTAGTGCCAATGAACAGAATAAGATCATTTTATGACTAGAAAGTTATTGCAATTTGAAAATGTCTCACTTAAAACTGTTGGTAAGTCCCAGTCATTTTACAAGGCCGTGAAGACTCAGAGAAGTTTAGGCATCAGTCCAGCCCTCGAGGGGATCCCAGTGACGTGAGCAAGCTGGTTGCTGCAGTGCTCAGGGAGGAATCGGCGTGATGGGTGTGGGCACAGACTGTGGGAGCTGAGAGGAAGGAGGGACTAATTCTGTCTCAGGGTTGGAGCAGGCTTGTGCTTTGACACTTTATGATTGTGCAGTGTCATAAATAGGCTTGGACTTTTGCCCTGGAAGAAGCTTTTAAGCACCCTAATTACCTTAGTGCCCTGGGAGAGGACCTGATAATCCAAGGGCCTCATCCTTAGCATCCAAAGTTCCTTCTCAGCACTGGGGAAGGAGCCCAGGAAAAACTCAGGGATGGGTAGCTTGAGAAACTGGATTAGTCATATTTGCCTTTTGTGATTTTGTAATTACTGTGAATCTTCACATCAAACTCATTTAATCTGAACTTCCAAGGTTGAATGTATTTTTGTCTTATATACTCCTGGTTTTCTTAATGCAGTTCATCAAAGGTCAGCCCAATTTTCAAGTCACCAAAGTCTTCCTCTGTTCTGTAGGATACATGGCTAGTGGAGACTGGAGCATTAGTTGGGGAAAAGGGTAGTTTCATTTCTCTCACATTCACAGATACTCTTCCATCTGTTTTTTGTTATTCTAATGGAAGTTTTAATGATTAAAAAAAAGGAAATAAAGGAATATCTTGAAAGAAATTATTTTATGTTAAAGAAATGCCATTCTGCTTCTTGTTCCCTCATATCCAGCAAATCAACCTGCCAGTTCAAGCACTGCATGGAGCACTGGGTGTGGTGTAAAACTATGAATTCTGTTACGCTGAAAAGAAAAGAAAAAAAAAAAGCATACAATGCACACTAAAAAAAAAAAAAAAAAAAAAAGAGAATTTTCTATTGGAGCTCCTAGAATATTTTTCTCCACATCTGTTTGTCAGTTTCTTCTCCCAGACCATGAATTCCTTGAAGTTAGCTTTTGGCAAAATAGACATTATCCTCTGGCTCCCACACAGTGCAGGCACAGCGAAAGCACTTGAAGGAATTTCCTGAGTGAATGCCTTTGGGGAGGTTTCTCCATATCTGACTCTTTGCGGTTGATTACATGTAACTTCCCTGGGTCCCAAAGCTGCAAGCCCAAAGTCTAAACCAGGATTAACTTTGCCAGCGGCATCAAAAGACCTTGGGCAGAAAACTTGAGAAGTCCAAAGAAATGCTTCCAGAGAGTTCTTAACCACTCAAAAGGGGATCCCAAGTCTAATTTTGTCTGAATATTTGCTGCTTGAAAGCCAATATGAATTTTTCTTTTTTAGTGCAAGTATTTGAGCAGCTAAGTCAGTCACAGTCTGCTAAAGTCTAAGTTGAAAGGGTACACAATTAAAAGTTTCCTTTCCACCCAGGGAACTCAACACCCACGGGGCACTTTCCAATGTGTATAGACTATGACGGCAATGGTCCATCCTGAATGGGTAACTTGAGTGCTGGACTCCCAAGCCTTCCTCCACCAGCCGTATAGTCTGCCTTCTCAGAGGCATCCAGTCTTACTAGATTCTTGTATTCCTTCCAGAGACAGGCTAGGGGTACAAGTACATGTGGAAATAAATACATTTATGTATTTTCCAAGAATGCTTTTAGTGAGCAGAATCAGTAGAAAAATCAACACGAAATAGAAGACCTTAAACTAAAAAGTGTGAGGTGAAAACTGGTACCCAGGATAAAAAGTGATCATGTGTCAGACGACAGAAATAGAGCAGGAATTTTCTCTACATAAAAATAAAAAGAAAGGGTGAGGTCACAGATCCCTTTGCCCATTAGGGTGGGCATTTCCAAAAAACTAATGGACATCTGCCCAGCAGATCATGGGGGAACTCGCAATTATGGAGTGACTGAGAGAAATTGTGGTGGCCTGCCTTGTTGGAATATTGTTTGCTAGAACGTGGGCATGTTCTGCTCTAGGATGACACATTCCCTTAGAGGCTCAGTGGCATTTGACTACTGGGCATTTCCAGAGCCTTCCCACATTCACTCAAATTATTTCAGTGTAACAGGGCTGGAATTCCACCTTTCAGGTCAAAGGAATACCGCCTACGCTGGCTAAGGATCTTGCACCCACGGGAAGCAAAGAGGGCCATGCTTTCTGAAAAGCAAAACCCTAGCCATTGCTATACATTAACTAAACCACCTTCCTCACCAGAGTTGTTCTTGGCAGTTTATTGATGTGAAGTTGGCCTGGGATGAGCTGGAACAGGGCATGTCAACCAGTTATTCCTTCTTTCAGGTAATAATAGGGACCAGGGAATAAGAACAAGCTAAAACGTGGGACTTATTAAATCAATTACTGGATCCCAACAATAGTTAATGCACCAGGCAAGCTTCTGACTTTCTAACCAGATTGTTAGAAATATAAATACCTACCCACAGGGAAGGTGACTAGCAACACAGGAACTAGTCAATGAGTCAGACAGACAAATGTGATAAACATCAGAGAAGTGATGCATTTTCTTCCAGCTTTGATAGAAAGGAGTTTCACCTGTCAATCTCCATAAAGCCTCCAGTAGGTGAGGTTCTCTCTACCTCCTGTCCTGTATGATCTTGGGACAGTCTGGCTCATATCCAGTGTAAGGTATAAAAGACAGATGGCAGGTGACTGCTCAGGTAGACCTCATGGGATAGCAGCATCTGATGGGGCTGCCATAACTCAGGATTGGGTCTGTGGGTTTGGACATTCATGTGTTCCATTTTATAAAATCACTCCATTAATCACTCTTAGAGGAAATGATTCATTCACAAGTGTTATCTGTGGACCTGCATGTCAATACCAATCTATTGATTTACAAGGGGGAGAAATATCTTTCCTAATGACCAGAATGATCCTGTCCACTGAAGGTACACAAACATTTCAAAAATGTTAGAGAAGTAATGGAAGATTATTTACTGAATACGCAATCGGGGCCAAAAATTAGACCTTGAAGTGTAATTTAAAGCACCATCCCTGCCCCCATAATATTCATGCAGAATAGAAAACATACAAAACAAAACAAACAAACAAACAAACAAAAAAGCTGGTATATCTGCCACATTCAAAGTCTCACCTTTGGAAAGATCAATATTTAAGATCATCAAATACTTGTAACTGAGTTCCCCTCTTCATATACCATATGCTTATTATTGGATGCATTCCAAAGATAAGACTTGATTAGAGGGTGGAGTCTGCTAGCCCTGACTAGTATTTTCCAAATATCCTCAGTTACTTTTTTTATACTAATGTGCAGAGTAGCATTTTGAGGTATGTTTCTTTTATATTTTTAAATTTATTTTTAATTTACATACTGTTAAATTCATTTGAGTTCTAGGAGCTTTGACAAATAGAGTTGTGTAACCACCACCAGAATTAAGATACAAAACAGTTCTTCACATGCCTTTCCCAAAAATACAGCCTTGAGTTATGCTGTTAAGATAGGTTCCTTCCACAGATGGCTATCCTCATTTATTATGTGTTAATTCTTACCATCCTTGCTTGCCAGAGGGTCATATTTTCTGGCATTAGCTGCCTATTCTAAGGCCTACCCAACAGAATATGCTGTCATTACCAGAGATAGACAAAACTAAACTTTATAATATGCATGTGTATATTTGCTTAGCTAGAAGGGGCTATATCAAAAGTACTTCATCTACAAACATAAAACTAAAAAACAAACAAACAAAAAAACCCTGACATATATTCTAAGGATAATTCTCCCAAAAGAAAGTAGGAAAAAAATTTAACATTCCACTTAGAGCTCCATCCACAAGAAATATGTTAGCTCGGAGAGCTGGGAAAGAAAACTGCTAAGTCACATCTCCAATTCATTTCCTTCCTTTAAATGGGTCACGAGGGCAGAGATAACCCCAACACCCTAGCAGCTGTTCCAGGACTCAAGTAATTATATTCACTCCTGCTTTCCAGAAACTTGACCTAGGCATTAACACTTTCCTAAATGAAAACCACATCTTTTTATTTATTTTTTCCCACATCTACTTAATTTATGCACGTTAATAGCTGAATTTGTCACTGTCTTAATAAGACCTTTCTAGTGTACATGTCAATATATATGGTATTATGCATACTCAGCATGGACAATCTAAACAATGAAAAACTAAACGACTTGAATTATGTAATGTCCTGGTGATTTCTAGAAACTTAAGAAAATAAATTATGTGAGTTCAATTAACTGCTTTACATGTAAATAGGTCTCATCACCAATTAATATCTTCTGACCACCATGCTGTAGCCTGACAGATTACTTTATAACAAAATGGGAGGAATTTGGGTTTATAAATTAAATAAGGGCCACAAGGCCATCCAGAAGGGCCCTAACTGGGATCTTGCTAGCAGATAGTTAGTTACCTCTTCTTAGGAATACCACTAGTCCAGGGTGTGACAAGGCAGACAATTCCTTTCTTTAGAACATATTGCCTTATTTGCCAGCTGCATACAGAGACCCTTCTATTCCTGCCAATCACAGGAATACAAGACTGAATCCTTATTTGCCAAATATACACAGATGAAGAATTCAGCAATACAACTACATATATATTAAGACAATAATGTTCCATCATTACAATGTTTAATTCCAAGATTCAAAGTTCTTTTGTTATCAAAATCACAAAGAACCAGGTGATCCAATAACATCTCACTTTGGAGGAATGTTACAAAACCTTCTTGCATGAACAGAATCCATGTATCTCCCATCCTGCCTTCCTGATTCCTTCCCCCTCAACTCCCTACACTTTGCTTCTCTTAGCACTGTTGCTTTTTCTTAAGCGTCTCCTCAATGCCCACCACCTCCCTGCTTCCATCTTTATTGAGAGCAGCGCTCCAGGTAGACCACATAAGAAAGTGCCACTCTCTCAAATCAAAAAGGAAGCCTGTGTCTCTAGTAGCAATATGTAACATTTTCCAATGAAATGTGGAAAGTTTCAAGGAATAAAGAATGTGAGAGAATATTTTTCCATGAATTTCAAGATGAACAAAAATCAGTGTTATAGAGTTAAGGTAAGCAGATCTTCCTCTGGCATGCTGACTCACCATGACTCTTCTGATACCATTTACTGGAATGACCTTAGATTCGAGTGAGAACCACAAAATACCAGTAATTTTATCTGGGGAATATTTATATTTTAGTGCAGTAGGTGAATTCCTGATTAAAGGGCATTATTAGAAGAATTTTTTTTTCCCAAACTAAAAGTGGTTTCATCTTAGGCCTTGCATTTCTAATTGGTCCTTATGCTTCAGAAGGAGATTTTATTTTTGTTTTTAAAATCCTTTCATTCCCCCATTTCCTCATCCCTAACTCTTGTGGATAATACCCATGAAAGAAGACATCTTGAGTCCCAGACTCTTCTAACACAGATCAATCCAGTATTTTCCTCCTGAAATTATTTGCTTGCTGATTTACAGCCCATTTGCCTTGGTGATTGAGTATGCAAGGAAGAAAGTCAGGGACATTCTCAGACAGTAGCAATGAAAATCTGTGATTATTCTAAACCTCCACACTCACCTCACAGCACAAAAGGTGGACTGCTACTACCCTTCCAAATATCTCCTTTGGGTGGAAAAGCACAGGGTGACTACTTAGTCTTGGTCTAGGTTTCACATTCTTTATCCACGCCCCCCACCCTTTTTTAAAGTAGGCTCCATGGGGCGCCTGCGTGGCTCAGTGGGTTAAAGCCGCTGCCTTCGGCTCAGGTCATGATCCTGGGGTCCTGGGATCGAGCCCTGCATTGGGCTTTCTGCTCAGCAGGGAGCCTGCTTCCTCCTCTCTCTCTGCCTGCCTCTCTGCCTACTTGTGATCTCTGTCTGTCAAATAAATAAATAAAATCTTAAAAAAATAAATAAAGTAGGCTCTATGCAGGGCTTGACTCACACCCCTGAGATCAAGGCCTGAGCTGAGATTAAGAGGCAGATGCTTGACTGACTGAGCCACCCAGGCGCCCCCAAAGGTCTGTCTTTCTAGTCACTCTTGCCTGTTGGCCTTTTTGGGTATCTGTTTTCTGACTGGGTTGCAGACCCTTATAAAGCACTTTGAGGATGGCTCCTCAGCATTAGCTTCCATATACTTCGCATCCTGGAAATAGCCCGGCTTACCCTGATTTGAGGATCAGGTTAGGGAAGGCAGCCCTTGGAAACTGAGGAGGGTAAGCAATAGCACACACAAGGTGTATATTTCAAGTTCCTCCCACAATAACTACCTGAGAGTTTATGAGTGTGCTCATGCTCTGATGAGGGATGTCTCAAAAAGTCATCTGCAGGCTAAATAAAGATAAAATTATACTTTGAAAAGTTCCATATGGAGACTAAAAACAAGAGCTTTCCTCCCTTCTCCCAACCCACAGCAATTTCTTGAGCATTTCCTTGGCGTCCAGCACTGTGCCGGGTGAACAAAACAGACCCAGTTCCTGCCCTCACAGTCTAGCAGGAATTGTGAGAGTCAGTTAGCCACTGTTGGCTCAGCACTGTCCTAAGTACCTGAGACTTGGGGTTTGACAAACAGATCCTCCTGTCTCTGGGAAGGTGACCTATGATATTAGACTGGGGGCAATCTTTCAGCTTCCCACAGACTGGTTGAAGACCTTACAAGCCCACCACATCTCTTTGGTCCCCACTCACCAAACCCATCTGTTCTTTTTTTTTTTTTTTCCTCTTAAGAGATATACAATGTATAATTTCACTTTTTATTTTGAAAAAAAATTCAATTTACAGAAAACTGCAAAATTACATCTGCAAATGAAAGAGACTTTCAAAAAAAAAGAGACTTTCATTTCTCTTAAGAGATGTACAATGGGGACGCCTGGGTGGCTCAGTTGGTTGGACGACTGCCTTCGGCTCAGGTCATGATCCCGGAGACC
>PISX010017015.1:0-44594 GCA_004024625.1 Mellivora capensis
CACAGCAAACATCATCCTCAATGGGAAGAAGCTCACAGCCTTCCCGTTGAGATCAGGAACACGACAAGGATGCCCACTCTCACCACTCTTGTTCAACATAGTATTAGAAGTCCTAGCAACAGCAATCAGACAACAAAGAGAAATAAAAGGTATCCAAATTGGCAAGGAAGAAGTCAAACTCTCTCTCTTTGCAGATAACTTGCTCAATTTTTTAAAATTACCTTCTGTCAAATCACTCACTTGGCTATCACTCTGTTCACCTCTCCTACCCTTTCTGCTTCTTTATGTTTGCTTTGTTCCCCATCTCCTCTAACATCAAAGAGCTGGAGGCAAGAGTACAAACAGAGCCCTGCCTATACCATATGTCTAAATACTTAAATTTATAAATTAAGTCAACAATCTGTTAAATAAAATATGTTCATTTCTTTCCTATTGACAAACGTATTGAGAATACCAAAATTCAAATGATTCATGCAAAGCTATGTTTTGTTATTGGGCCAGTGATACTTAGAAAAGTAATAAAAGTCTCCTTGATACATCATTATTTATTTAAAATATAAATAAGTTGTTTATCTTAGAGATATACTATGTTTTATAATCAAGATGTCTTGATTTTATTTTTTCTATTGACAGAATGACCAAAAGCTGGAGCCAGGAAAATAGTAAATATTTTTAGCATTGTGGCCCTTAGGAGTTTATCTCCACTACTCAACTCTGCTGTTGTAATGTGAAAGCAGACATAAGCAACATGTAAACAAATGAATGTCTCTCTGTTCCAATAAACCTTTATTTGTGAACATTAAATTCAGAATTTCATGCAGTTTTATATGCCACAAATATTACTTTTTTAAATTTTGTCTAACTATTTAAAATGTTAAAAAAAGTTCTTAAAAAGCAAACTGCACAAAAACAGGGGCAGATTTGGTCTGCAGGGCATAATCTGTTGACCACTAATCTAAATGACTGAAAGACAAAATGCAATTGATTTCAAAGTATACAAAGTCCGAGTATATTATAAAAATATAAGTTAAAGTAAACATAAAAATACAAAAATAAATAATTTCTCATTTTCTAAAAAGTATTTTTCCAAAATATTAAAAATTATTTACTAAAATAAAAAGACAATATGCACATTTCAATCAATACATCTAAAAATTTAAAGTCAAACTTCCTTAAATATTCCAGAAATTCTCAAATTTTTACTTCACACTGCATAATTCTTAGCTCTTTTTTAATGCTAGTGTCAAGCATGGTCCATTTTCACTTTTAATTTGAAATTGAAGGTCTTTATTTTAAGCCCCTTCTGTTCACTTCCCGGTTCTAATTAACAATTTGTACACTTGAGAAATATAGCATGGCTTATTTTAAGACTAATTTTTTTCAGAGTGTCCTACTTAATTTGTAGTCAGCCTGAAAAATCAGAGATAACAGCATTTAGTTACTGAAAAACAGGTTTAAAAAATGCGTAGGCATGCTAAACATTTCATATAGTCTTTGACATATATTCCTTGACCAGTATGAGTATCTCAATTTTGATTATCTATTCCAGTAAAATTCAAAAGTGCATGATTGTCTTTTGCCATAATGTATCATGGAATATTCTGTGATGCCAATGGGAAAAAGAAAAATCAACACACGTGAATAATGATAATTCATAGACTTTTTATTGCACTAGTTTGTAAAGCACTTCTGTATACACTGTTTCCTTTCATTTTTTAAATTCCTGATATAGGGAATGCCCTTAAACTTGACCTTTTTCTCCCCTTAGTACTCTTGTCTTCATCCAACTGATGGAATGCTACACATCTCAGGCTAAAGATTCCCTCCTCTGTGAACCTGTCTCTGTACAAGAGTTTGATGCTTCAACCTCCATGTGACCAATACTTCTTGTATCTTATTAAACTTACCCAGCTTTTTGGCAAGAGTTGACTTACAACTGCATAATGTGACTTCCCTAAGGATTAGGATTGCAATTTTATTCACCTTTGGATTTCAGCAGCCAGCATGATGTATGGCAAGTTCAATATGCTCAGGCAATCCATGATCGATTCATTTATTCATCCAACAAATATTTGTGAAATGAACTAAAATTTCCAACCATCATTCTAGGTGCTGGAGATGCAACAGTGCACAAAACAGACAAAAATCTCTGCTCCTGTGAAGCTTTCATTTGATGAGAAGAGTCAGACAATAAACAAGATAAACCAGGAAAACTTATGGTATGTTTGGTGATTACTAAGTGTCATGGAGAAAAACGAAGCAGGGAAGAGTACAAGGAGTGTTGAGACAGGACTGCCTTATTAAGAATGGACATTGAAGTGAAAATTTAAGAAAGGAAGGAAGAAAACCACTTGGATAACTGAGGGAAAGCAGGAGGGAGTATGCTTTGCCTATTGGAGGTAGGTGTGCCTGGGATGGACTGAGCAAGGGAGAATCAGTAAGGAAGCCAGATCTACAGCCTCAAAGACTACTACAAACACTATGGTCTTTACTTTGACTAAAATACAAACTTTTAGCTATAAAATAAATTAGTCATGGGGATGAAAAGTACAGCATAGGGAATATAGTTAATAATACTGTAATAACTCGTATGATGACAGATGGTAACAACATTGATTATGGTAAGCACTGTGTTATATATATATAATTATTGAATTACTATGTTGTATACCTGAAACTAAACATAATATTCTATGCCAGCTATACTTCAATTAAATTTTTTTAAATTAAAAAATCCACTGGAGAATTTAGAGCAGAGTACTGAGATATTTAATTTTGGTTTTATCAAGATCATCTTCATTAAAAGTATGTACATGTGGAGCAACTGATTAGAGAACAGATTTGCCTAAAGTCATACAGTTAGAATTTGGAAAATGTAGGACCAGAACTCAAGCTTCTTAGCCCAAGTGATTCTTTCTCCAGCATTGTTCACTGAGAAAGAGTTCTCAGGAGTGTGACCATTGTTGAAAAGAATGATTTTGTTTCCCTTTCAATTGCTCATTGATTATGTCTAGGGGTCACTGATTACTTGCAAAAAAAAAAAAAAAAAGAAATCAATCAATCCTGATATTTTAACTGGATAACCTCAACTTTCTAAATATGTTGCATATTTAAAATGTGCATACATTTGTCATTGTCCAGACAATACAACTGGATGTTAGAATGAATTGTTCATTTTTATTTGGCTGGCCATGGGTTATTTGTGCACCCAGCTGGTCTCTTCAGTTTTTTTTTTAAATTTCTTTTCAGCACAACAGAATTCATAGTTTTTGCACCACACCCAGTGCTCCATGCAATGCGTGCCCTCCATAATACCCACCACCTGGTTCCCCCAACCTCCCACCCCCTGCCCCTTCAAAACCCTCAGGTTGTTTTTCAGAGTCCATAGCCTCTCATGGTTCATCTCCCCCTCCAATTTCCCTCAACTCCATTCTCCTCTCCACCTCCCCATGTCCTCCGTGTTATATGTTATGCTCCGCAAATAAGTGAAACCATATGATAATTGACTCTCTCTGCTTGACTTATTTCACTCAGCATAATCTCTTCCAGTCCCATCCATGTTGCTACAAAAGTTGGGTATTCATCCTTTCTGATGGAGGCATAATACTCCATAGTGTATATGGACCACATCTTCCTTATCCATTCGTCCAGTTTTATTTATATTCATGACAAGTAACACTTGGGGTTAATTATTTATGAATTTGAATTATATAGCTCTATGGAAAATTTTTCTTTAAAAAATCCTATGTATTTGTACATAAATAATAGCAAACAAATTTATTTTATTCTCCCCACTCTCCAATATTTGAATCCTTACCTACTGATGATTAACCTGATGTTTAGGTTATATAGACATAATAGTGATCACTTATCTCCCTAAAATACTATCTCTATTCTTGAAATGAGAAATAATATCCACTTGAAAGCTGATAAGTGATACACATGAGGTATTATTATTATTACAATATTATTAATTTGTCATTATTAAGATAAAATTTCTGAACAGCATATTTATATTATTTATCATTTCACTGACAAAAAATTATCAGAGATAATGGTAAAATAAATTATTGAGGTAAGTGAAAGTGATGCCAGACTAAGAGAAGAAGAGTAGCAAATATTTAATAGGTTTTCATTGAATAAAATGAACTAAAAAATAAAAATTAATTGCCATTCATATCATTGGGTTTTTTAATATCATTAGGTTTTTAAAATTTTCACCTTTATTAAGGTATAATTGACATATAAAATTATAAGGTATTTAAAATGTACATCATGGTGATTTGATATATGTAGGCATTATGAAAGGATTTCTCCCATCTAGTTAATTAACACATCCATCATCTCACATATTTATCTTTTTTGTGCATGTGTGAGAACATTTAAGTTCTCACACAGGAAACTTCAACTATGCGATCCAGTGTTATCAGCTATAATCACCATGTTTTATATTAGATACTCAGACCTTCATCTTATAGCTAAAAGTTTGTACCCATTAACAACCTCTTCCTAATTTTCCCTAACCCCAGCCCCTAGGAACCACTTTAACTCTCTGTTGCTGTTTTACTTGACTTTGTTTTGGGGAGTTTTTCTTGTTGTTGTTTCTTTGTTTGTTAGCTTCCACATATGAATGATACATGCAGTATTTGTCTTTGTCTGGCTAATTTCACTTAACATAACGTCCTCAAGCTCAATCCATGTTGGCACAAATGGCAGGATTTTCTTATTTCTTATGACTAAACATTACTTCATTCTATACATATGTATATGTGTAACATATATAATATATATAACATAATAATATAACATATTATATATAACATATATATAACATCTTTTTTTAAATCCATTCATCTGCTGATGGACACTTGGAGTGGTTCCAAAGGATATATTCTATATCCTAGCTATTGTGAATAATGCTGCAATGAACACAGGAGTACAGATGTCTCTTTGAGATCCTATTTTCATTTCATTTGGATATATACCCAGAAGTGATTTTGCGGGATCATTTGGTAGTTCTTTTTTAATTTTTTGAGAAACCTCCATACTGTTTTCCATAATGGCTGCACCAATTTATATTCCCACCAACAGTCCACAAGAATTCTCTTTTCTCCTCACTAACACTTGTTATTTCTTGCCTTTTTGATAATAACCACTCTAACAGGTGTGAGGTGATACTTCATTGTGCACTTCCTTGATGATTAGTGATGTTTTGTATCCTTTCATGTACGTCTTAGCCATCTGTAGTCTCCTTTGGATTGTTTGGGTTTGGTGGAGATTTTTGTTTCTTTGTTTTGGTTTGTTTTTTTTTTTTTTTGGTACTGAGTTATAAGTTCTTCATATATTTTAGATATTAACCCCTTATCAGATAGATGATTCACAAATACTTTCTCCCGTTTAGTAGTTTTCTTTTCATTTTATTAATGGCTTCCTATGCAGTAACTTTTTGATTTAATATAGTCCTATTTGTTTATTTTTGCTTTTGTGTCATTGCTTTTGGTGTCAAATCCAAAAAAAATCATTGCCAAGAGCAACATCAAGGAGTTTATCCCCCATGTTTTCTTCTAGGGGTTTTATGGTTTCAGGTCTTATGTTCAAATTTTTAATCCATGTTGAGTTTATTTGTATTTACGGTGTAAAATAGGGGTCCAGTTTTCCTAGCCCCACTTATTGAACAGACTCCTTCCCCTGTTGTCTCATCTTGGCTCCTTTGTTGTACATAATTGGCCATAGCTGCATGAATTCATTCCTGGATTCTCTATGTTCCATTAGTCTATGTGTCTATTTTTATGCCAACATAACACTGTTTTGATTATTTTAGCTTTGTTTTTTTTTGTTATGTTATGTTAGTCACCATACAATACATCATTAGTTTTTGATGTAGTGTTCTATGATTCACTGTTTGCGTATGACACCCAGTGGTCCATGCAATATGCAACCTCCTCAATACCCATCACCAGGCTAACCCATCCCCCCACCCACTCTTAAGTCCTCAGTTTGCTTCCCGGAGTCCATAGTCTCTCATTGTTCATCTCCCCCTCCAGTTTCCGCCCCCCTTCATTTCTCCCTTCCTTCTCCTAATGTACTCCATGCTATTCCTTATGCCACTGGAATTTTGATAGAGATTGCACTGAAGCTGTACATTGCTTTGAGTAATACAAAAAATTTAAAATATAAATTCTCCCAATCCATAAGCATGGAGTATCTTTCCACTTATTCATGTCTTCTTCAATCTCATTCATCAATATTGTGTAGCCTTCAGTATAGAGTTCTTTCACCTCTTCAGTTAAATTTATTCCTAAATATTTTATTCTTTTGATGCAATTTTAAGTGGGACTGTCTTCTTAATTTATCTCTTTTTTAAAATTATTATTATTTCTTTAAGATTTTATTTATTTATTTGACACAGAGAGATCACAAGTAGGTAGAGAGGCAGGCAGAGGGAGAGCGGGAAGCAGGCTCTCCACCGAGCAGAGAGCCCCTTGCGGGGACCCTGAGACCATGACCCAAGCCAAAGGCAGAGGCCTAACCCACTGAGCTACCCAGGTGCCCCTTAATTTCTCTTTTCTGATAGTTCATTATTAGTTTGTAGAAGTGCAATAGATTTTGTACATTAATTTAGTGTTTTCACAAAATTTACTGAATTCATTTATTAGTTCTACCTTTTTTTTGGTGAAATCTTTAGAAGTTTCTGTACATAACATCATGTCATTTGCAAATAGGAATAGTTTTACTCTTTTTTTCCAATTTGGATGATTTGTATCTCTTTTATCTTGCCTAATTGTTCTTGCTAAGACTTCTAATACTATGTTGAACAAAAGTGGTGAGAGTATCTTTGTCTTTTTCCTGATTTTTTCACCGTTGAACTTTTCACCACTGAATATGATGTTAGCTGTCAACCTGTCATATATGGCCTTTATTATGTTGAGGTACATATTTTCTACATACTTTTTTTTGAGTTTTTATCATAAGTGGATGTTGAGTTTTGTTAAATATTTTTCCTGCATCTATTATTGAGATACTCATATAATGTTTATCCTTCATTTTGTTAATGTGGTATGTCACACTGATTGTTTTTCAGATGTTAAACATTCTTGGCATCCTTGAAATAAATCCCACTTAATCATGGTATATGACCCTCTTAATGTACTGCCTAATTTTGTTTGCTAATATTTTGCTGACAATTGCTGCATTGATGTTCATCAGGGATAGTGACTTGTAACTTTCTTTTCTTGTAATGTCCTTGTCCAGTTTTGGCTTCAGGGTAATATTGGCCTTATAAAATGAGTTTGGAAGTACTCCCTCCTCTTATCTTTTGGAAGAGTTTGAGAAGGATTGGCATAAATTCTTCTTAAATGTTTGGTAGAATTCCCCAGTGAAGCCATCAGTCCTGGACTTACATTCATTGGGAGGTTTTGATTACCGATTAAATCTCCTTGTTAGTAATTGGTCTGTTCAGATTTTCTATTCTTCATGACTCAGTCTTGGTAGGTTGTATGTTTGTAGGAATTTATCCATTGCTTCTAAATTGTCCCATTTGTTGGTATATAACAGTTCATAGTAGATGTCATTAGTTTTTGAAGATCGGAAAAAGGGCCCCTACTTTTTCAGATACTAATATAAAATCCCAGAGAGGAGAAGCCCCCCAAGTGGGTCAGCATCAGGGCATGAGACCCCGATTCTGTAGTCATCTTCCATTCCTTGTCCAAAGGCATCAGGCACTCAATCAAAAGAGTAGGATGTAATCAGCTAAAGAATGGTATTATTATTATTGATTTATATATATCAAGTTCAGAGGTTACAAAGTGCAGTCACATACATTATTTCATTTACTGATGTATCAATTTGGTTATACTAATAACTTACTGATTATTATAATTAGTTTGTATCTAGACATAGTTAGATACATAAGTTAGGCTTAACTACTTGTTGACTCTCCAGACCCATCTTTCACAGGCCCCTCTGGAGTTAATTTTAAGCATCATTTAATAAGAGCTAAGCTACAGGGTCTTCCTGCCCACATCTACCAGCATGCCCACCAACCCAGGAATTGTTGGAGGTATGACTTGCGTGGGTCAACAACATTTCAAAAGATATGTTTTGCTGTTAGTGTTAGGGACAAAGGTTGCCAAATTGTTATTTCATCAGGTAATGAAATGTTTTAAAGTATACATTTTTAGAATCACCATTTTACTCTGTGGTTATCACTGAATCAATGACTTGTTCAAAGTTAGCCAGTATGGCGCTCTTTAGGACTTAAGCTTTGGTCTTCTGACTCTTAAGCCAGTGCTAAGAAGTAAAGTTTAATTCTTAAAACAAACAAAAGACAAACAAGACACTTTGGGCTGGTAACCAAAAATCACCATGTTTAGACATCAGAATGAGAGAATAAGTGCAGTAGAAGGAAAAGCAAGAAGGTGGGTTTTAACAGGTGGATGAGAAATGTTTAGTCAAGGAATAACAGATAGACAATTCCTTATGGTAGCCTGAAACCAGCTGGGAAAGGATCTTAGGTAAGTTAATAATTGGCAGTCTAAGAAAAATTGGAAAGGATATAACCAACTTAAGGTGGTGTTTGATGAAAATCATTGTATCCAGTGTAATAAGAAGTGGAGAGGCTTGACCAAAGGAGTTAGAAGGATTCAAGATAGTGAAAAAGAAAAGGTGCTGGAGGTGGTGATTAGAAAGACTCCTGCTTAGATCAGGAGTTAAATAAGAATCAGAAAATTGGAATGAAAACAGAGATAGCTCAAAATGTAGTGAAGGTAGTAACATGCTGTTTTACGAGCAAGTGAACGTGGACGTTCAAAGCACCAACGGACGAACGTTCACTAATTCAGGGCTACTAAGGCATAGATTTTTCAGTGCCATTAATTTGGCAATTCATCATATGCTGTCTTGTGATTTTCCTTATATTGTGGTTTGAACAGTTATTATCTCTTCTGTTATTTAACTTTTTATCTCATTACTCTTTACCTCTTCAGGATGTTCTGGGGTGAGGGCAGTATGGGTGAAACAAGCTGGTGGAAGCAAAGACAAATTCTGTGTGAGAGAAAAAAAATCTGGTTTGTGAACAAATTTTATGTGGAATATCCGAGGTAGCCTGTACATCCCAACTCTATGGATTATACAAACGAAGTGTCTAGGACATAGGTATTATCTGACCAACAGTGAAGAGATACTAAAGTGAACGAAGAAAAGTTATAAGCTACTATGTATGCTTACCCATACTACGTACGGGTCATAAGGTTTCACAGGAGATTAAAATTTCTGACAGAGAGTAGGAATGACCACTATAAAGAGTATTCAAAGGAGGCAGAAACCTCCCTGGAAGATTTTAGAGAGAGAAGGTTGAGATCATTTAGGCATGGTAGAGAAGGGTTTTCAAATGACAGACTAAACCCGTGCTTGTCTCTGCTAAATTTTTACATGTATCCAGTGAAATCAGAAAAATAAAACAAAGTCAGTATGACAGATAAAGATCTGGATTCATAAATGACACAGTACAGATATAGTTGCCAGATATTCTTTTCTGAGAAGGACTGTTCTGTATTCCAAGATTTTATCCTTTTTAGATTTTTGGGGGGCTAAAATATTTTTTAGTTAAATCATGCTGATAGTAGAAATTGGTATTTTTAACCTGTTATTACATGTTAAAGAAAAATTAGCATTCTTATGATGTAAACTACTTTTTTCCCTTTCAAAAAATGTCTTTTTAAATGTTGCTGTCCCACGATCTACAGGCAGGCAACCCCTAGCTTAGAAGGCATGGTGGAAGATGTGCAGTGAGGGGAGGACTGTGCAGCTCAGCTTTTACCAGTTGATTCTTAACTTTAAAGCCAGTGGGGCCTGTGAGAGATAAGTCTGGGGAGGCAGCAAATGGTTCAGTCTAAAGAGGTATGTCTAGAATTATTAGTAATATTAAGAGGTAATCATTATTGAATGTTTATGAGACTATTGAGATAGATATTATCATTAACTCATTCTTTTACAGGTGGGGAACTAATTGCCAGGGAGATTAAGTTACTTGTCCAAGGGCACAAATTGGGAAGTGCTGACACCGGCATTTGAACCCAGGTTAACCTGAATTCCAAGTTCTTACTCACCATGCTATTCCAACTTTCATTAATGTTTAAGTAGTTATTAAAAACCCTGAATACAGAAAATACTGCCAACAGAACCAATATGAAAGGATGAATTAAAAACAAGAGAGGGGTCCTTAGCCAAATGTAGTGGTGATAGCAAGACACAATGATAATTCACTCTGTTTGATGTGAGAAGTACCTAAGCACAGCAGCTATTACTTTTGGCCAACCTGAGGTCACTAGAGACAAGGAAAATGAGCTATTTATGGAGTTGTTTGGATGCAAGACATACTGGAAAGAAGGTAGAGCTACTGATTCAACCAAACAGCATCGCTGAATTCCAGTGGATGACTCTAGATCAGAGTAACCAGATAAATCATTTGAAGCAGTACATAGAAAAGACATTAAAGCAAAGAGACCCATGCTCAGACTTAAGAGTATCACAGAGTGTATCACTGATCAATTCAACAAATGTTTTAAGTGTTTATCATAAGTCAGATACTGTTCTAGACACCAAAGAGCAATGGTGAACAGCCAGACAAACTCCCTGTCCTTCTGAACTTTGCACTCTAGTGTGAGGAAGGAACAATAAACAATAAATACATAATATGAGAACGTGATCAAGACAAAGCGATAGGGAGAAACCAAGTGGATGCTATTTTAGACACTTCGTGGTGAAATGCATCATACACACCAGCCCTCAACTCCCGCTCTCAAGAAATTTAGTACACCTCAACATACCTCGCCATAACAGAGCAACATCAGGTAATAACTTGTGACATACAGTTTCTGTTACAGAATATTCTAAAAGTGGAATGTCTGTCTACAGAGCAATATCAATACAGACAGACCAACATGATTATACTTCATGTCAGAAGACAGTCCTGTCAAGTCTGCCATCTCTTGGGCAGCTGCCCCAATCCTTCACCCTTTGGGGTGTGGAGACAGTAATGAATTCAGCACGATACAGGCATCACTCCGCAGCATCACTGTCAGGCTCAGTTCTTGCTATGAGACTAAATACAAAATTTAAGAGCTAGTGGAGGAGATGCCTTAACTCTAAGCCTCTTAGGTGCTTTGTCTTGCACTGAGATGGCTTTGAAACATTATCAACAAACCAAGAATATCCAAGGAAATGTGTGGACCCCCTCCCCCACTCCTATGCACACATATGCATTAACTAGAAAAGTATCTGATGACTATGAATTTGATAAACACTCAATCTCAATTCTATTTCACCCTAGGGGGGAAAGGGCCACATAAATCCTTGTAGGATATTGAGATTAATTAGTCAAATGGAGGATTTATGGTGAACTTTGAACTCATGAGTCACTTCCACATTGCTCTGCCCAAGTCTTTGTACTAGTTGCATCCTTTATTTCTGCTGCACAAATTGCAGAGGTGACATTCAATTTCTTTCCATGCCAAACTGCAAAGTACTTTTAAATCTCCTATAGTAGAGTGGAGAAATACAGTCTCTCAGAAAGCCACACAGAGGATATTATAAACATTCACTGCTATAGGTTAATTTTTAGAAATGTTCATGGAGCACCTACTATGTGTTAAACTCAAATTCTTAAAGATGCAGACTTTTCCTTTGCAGTGCAAGGAATAGAAACAAAGATTCCTTTCTCTTTGAGTCTTGATTTTATTGCCATTGATCACTTATATGTTGTTCTAATTCCTATCCTGTTAGTTCTAAGAAAGCCATTTCTTTAAGGCCACAGAGTCCTTCATAACAAATCAGAAAGTATTTTTATTTGGTATCTAGTATATACT
The DNA here is from genome assembly GCA_004024625.1 of Mellivora capensis. Lineage (NCBI taxonomy): Eukaryota > Metazoa > Chordata > Mammalia > Carnivora > Mustelidae > Mellivora > Mellivora capensis. The sequence goes on from PISX010017015.1 coordinate 11,865, forward strand.
CAACTTCTGAAAGTAATGTTCTCTTAGATTATATTTTATTGGTCTTTTAGAAGGCTGCATCGAACTCCAAATCCTGTTTCCCAGCTTTGCTAATATGCAGTTCTTATCTTGAGCTCAGTGGAAAGTAGGATGATGATAGCAAGATATGTTGTAAACAGAAAACAGTACAAAGTGTTCTTCCCTTGGAAAGTTCCCAGATTTTGTATTAAACTATTACTGGAGCCAGTAACATGCAAAATAGGTATGCAGCACTGTGAGAAAAATTAAGAGTACATTTGGCTATTTTAGAATTAGCTTGTCCAAAGAAATTCATAGTTTTCATTACACAAAAGTTGAAGAGTTTCTATTTTCCTACTTGGCTTCAGGTATAGTCTGTTTTCCTTCTTTATTCTTCCCCAGGCATATAGTAAAAATAGAACTCATTATCAGTATCAAAAACTATAGTTTTATTTTTCTGGCGGAATAGGGAGAAATATGACCTTCCACAAGACAATGTCAATTTGCAATCCCAAACATCACCCTCGACATGAATTGGGATTGCCTGGCCAAACATTAGAGTCTATGGAATAGAGATTCCATGTAATAATCCTGTTTCTATAAAAATAGTTGTTTGGGTAGTGATTGGGCTAGTGGATGTTTTGTTAGGGGTCTCACAGAAATCCAGATAATAAAGCATGATAATTTTATCTACCAAACCCTGCCAGATGGCTATTTGCACATATTTGAATCTGTCTGGTAGGGAGCGGCAAACTCCGCAGTATTTATTCAATATTTTATTATTGGACAACTTTTGAGGGCCCATCATCCTTTGGGTTTACTACTATCACATCACTAGCATTCAACCCAATGCAGCAGCTGTTGTGATCATTTATCATCTTTCTATCCATATTTCACCTTGCTCTCTATGAACGAGTCAATTTTGCCTACTATCTAAATACAAGGTCCTTGGTTTTTTACTTTCTTATATACCACATAAAAATACTATTTATTAGAGTGATTTACTTACCTATTAGGCCATTTTTCTTTCTTTTTTTTCCTTTGATCTTTTTATTCTACTCCTTTCACTTTTTAATGGATTTAATTCTACTGTGGCTATTTATTTTCCTTGTGAACCTTCACTCAGACAGATCTTGGTTATCGCCAACTATATACACTTAAGAAGAGTAAGCATGAGTTTATTTTCAAAAGAGCTATAATTGAGAATTCTGGACATAGGAAACTGAGATGGAGGAGAGTGAAACAGGTAAGTAATGGGTGTTACAGAAGCTCTTTGATCACTGCTTTTGTTTGTGCAATTTCCCCCTAGAAAAACCCACTCACCCTGGTTACAGGAGAAGGTGGGCAGAGGCAGAAGCAGTTGGAGGGAGAGTTCTATTAGAGGGATCAGCCCTCTGGACCCAGGGGTGTTGAGAGAGGAGTCTTGAGAGAGGCAAAAAACAGGGTGAAAGCAGAAAGTTCCCCTGATTGAGGTGCATACTCAGTGTTAGAAAGGCAAATTCTTGGTCATATGTGCAAATCCTGGCCTTCACTCTATGAGATGTGGCATTGCCTGGGCCTGCCTAGTTTTCTTGTGGGCAGCTGAGATGAAGTGAGAAGGAATAGTTACTGGAGAATGGTGAACACAAGAACATGTTCCACATGATTCCCAGCCATCTGTGATGCTAGTTTTGGTTTCATGGGAGAGAAAAAGCAGGTCTTGGTTAAATGTAACTAATCATATATTGCATTATAAAAAAATCTGTCTTATTCTTGATTCTTGGACCTACTGAGAACTTTAAGAATACAAACACTTGAGAATTGGTATGTGAAATGAAAATAAACAACTGTCTCCACATGCTGTGCAAAGGTTCTTTTTAAAATTTTTTTAAATTTAATTTTTAATTTCTTTTAAGTGTTCCAGAATTTATCGTTTATGCACCACACCCAGTGCGCCATACAATACGTGCCCTCCACAATACCCACCACTAGTCTCACCCAATCTCCCACCGCCCTCCCCTCCAAATCCCTCAGTTAGTTCCTCAGAGTCCACAGTCTCTCATGGTTCATCTCCCCCTCCAATTTCCCCCAACTTCCTTCTCCTCTCCATCTCCCCATGACCTCCGTGTTATTACTCATGCAAAGGTTCTTTAGTAAAACTCATTGGCAGCATTCTCTTTCACAGCAAGTACTAGAAAATTCTTCACCATCTTCTTCAATAAAATTTGGAAATGGGGCTTCCTGACTCTTAAAATGTGATTAATCAAATATCATCTTCATCATTAACTAAGCCCCATATATATTTAGTGACTGACAAGTATTTCATTGTGGAAAGAAATGGGATTATATGATCAAATCAAAAGTATACAAATATATTTCCTCCTTTCCTCCCTCCTCTTCTCTTTTTCTATTCCTCTTCTTCTCCTTTGAATGGAGGAAGTTGGTGTTGAGGGACAGAAAGCACAGTAGAATTTTTATCAAGAAAGGATGCTGTATTTTGTCAAATGTTTTTTTCTGCAATTATTGAGAGGATTTTATGGTTCTTGTCCTTTTTTAAAAATATTAAGACAGCACCAACATTTTTCACAGAGGAGAAACAAACAATTCTAAAATTTGTATGGAACAAGAAAAGACCCTTAATAGCCAAAGGAATGTTGAAAAAGAAAGCCAAAGCTGGTGGCATTATAATTCTGGACTTCAAGTTGTATTACAAAGTTATATTCATTAAGGCAGTGTTGTAGTGGCACAAAAACAGACACACAGATCAATAGAACAGAATAGAGAACTCAGAAATGGACCTTCAACTCTATGGTCAACTAATCTTTGACAAAACAGGAGAGAATATCCAATGGAAAAAAGACAGCCTCTTCAACAAATGGCATTAGAAAAATTGGACAGCCACATGCAGAAGAATGAAACTAGACCACTTTCTTAAACCATACATAAAAATAAACTAAAAATGAATGAAAGACCTCAATGTGAGACAGGAATCCATCAAAATCCTAGGGGAAAATACAGGCAGCAACCTCTTTAATCTCAGCCAAAGCAACTTCTTGTTAGATACATCTTCAAAGGGAAACAAAAGCAAAAATGAACGAATTGGACTTCATCAAAATAGAAAGTTTTTGCACAGCAAAGGAAAACTAAAAGGCAACCAGAATGGGAGAAGATATTTGCAAATGTCTTATCAGAAAAAGGGCTAGTATCCAAAATCTATAAAGAACTTATCAAACTTAACACCCTAACACCAAAAAATCCAGTCAAGAAATAGGCAGAAGACATTTCTCCAAGGAAGACATAAAAATGGTCATTAGACACATGAAAAAATACTCTACATCACTTGGCACAAGTGATGAAACACAAATCAAAACCACAGTGAGATGCCACCTAACACCAGTCAGAATGGCTAAAATGAACAACTCAGGAAACAACAGCTCTTGCCAAGGATGTGGATAAAGAGGAACCCTCTTACACTGTTGGTGAGAAGGCAAGCTGGTACAGCCACTCTGGAAAACAATATGGGGTTTCCCCACAAGTTGAAAATAGAGCCACATCAAGAGTCAGCAATTGCACTACTAAGTATTTATCCAACAGATAATAAAACCATAGTGATTGGAAGGGGCATGTGTACACCAATATTTATAGCAGCAATGTCCACAATAGCCAAAATATGGAAAAACCCAGATGTCCATTGACAGATGAATGGGTAAAGAAGAGGTGATATATATATATAATACAGAATATTACTCAACCATCAAAAAGAATGAAATCTTGCCATTTGCAATGACATGGATAGAACTAAAGGATGTTATGTTAAGCGAAATCAATCAATCAGAGAAAGACAAATATCAGATTATTTCACTCATTCGTGGAATTTAAGAAACAAAAAAGATGAACATAGGGGAAGGGAAGGAAACATAAAATAAGACTAAATCAGAGAGAGAGACAATCCGTAGGAGACTCTTAACCATAGGAAACAAAGTGAAGGTTGTTGGAGGGGTGTTGGGTGGGGGACAGTGTTACCTGAGTGATGGACATTGAGGGCACCTGAAGTAATGAGCACTGCATATAGGCAACATGATGAATCACCAAATGCTACCTCTGAAACTAATAATATACTATATGTTAATTAATTGACTTTAAATTTAAAACATTTTTAAAAAGTACAAGGGAAAAAAAAAAAAAGAAACCACAGTGGAAGGAAAGAAGAAAGAAAGGAGGGAGGAAGGGCCACTACTGAGAAAAAAGTAGGTCAAACTGCAGGAAATATTTATTATCTAAGAGAATGAGACCTTCCCATCTTGTTTCAGATTTCTAGTTCAGTTTAGCTATAAAAGTTCAAATAGGAAGATGATCTGCTACCTTTTCTGTGTGTTCCAGTCATGACTTTAAATACCAACTCTATGCCAACAATTCTCATATTTATAACTCTAGCTCATGTTTCTCTTCCAAATTTCAGATATAACCCAAATCTTCATGGATATCTAATATCTAACTTACATTCAATATATTCTTAATTTCTCTCTCCAAATCTGCTATATTCATGCCCTCCCATAACTCATTTAGTGAGAATTTCAAACTATCCATTCCTCAGGCAGAAATAAATGGAGTCATTTTTAACATACTTTTTTTCTCTTTTAATTATAACCCACATTCAAATTCTTAAGAGAATCATGTTGGATCTACCTTAACAATATACCCAGAATCCAACTTTTCTGACCACTGCTCTTAATTCCATGGTCTTTATCACCATTATCCCTCTCTTGGATTACTACAATCAATTCCGTATATCTCCATTGCCCCCTGCCATCTATTCTCAAAATATTTGCCAGAGAGTTCCTTCTAACATGAAAGTCAGGTCAAGCAATGCCTCTTCTCAGAACCCTGCAATGGTTCCCATTTCCCTCAGAGTGAAAACCAGATTCTTTATAATGACCTACATGGCCCCACGTGCTCTCAGTCCCCATCAACCAGTTACTTTTATGATCTCATCTCCTACTATCCCACTGTCTCTGTTCCAACCAATCTGCTCTCTTTGCTCTTCTTGAAACACTGGGCATGCTCCTACCTCAGGACTTTGCACTGTCTGTATCCTCTGCCTGAAATGCTCTTTCTTTAGATGACATGACTCATCTTCTCATCTCTATCAAGTAAATGTCACCTTTTCTAGAAATAAATAATTTAAATAGCAACTCTACCCTCCTCTCACACTTCCTTATTTTACTTAACATTTTTTTCCATATGATTCTTCACTTTCCAACATACAAATTACTTATTTATTACATTCACAGTTTATTATTTGTTTCCACCAGCTGGATCATAAATTCTATCAGAACAGGAGTTTTTCTTTCGTTCACTGCTTTAATTCCCAGTGCTAAGAGTGGTGCCTGGAGCATAGCACATGATCAAATGTTAAATAAATAAAAGTGAAAATAAGTCAGGTATTGTCTAAAGAGAATTGAGAATTCCATAGTAGATATCTGGCACCAGGGAGCAGCTGATGGAGAACTTCTTGCTTCTCTATAGCAGAGACATACATTCCAAGCCACCAGCATTGCACACCACATCACAACTTAAAAATAAGTGTTGAATCACTATATTGTATATCTGAAACTAATATTATACTGTATGTTAACTAATAGGAATTTAAATAAAAACTTGAAAAATCAAAGAGAAAAAGTAAGTGGTCAGTAAATGATTGTTAGGGTCCACAGGTGATAGAAAACTACTGATGTCCTTGAAAAGAAAGGCCTAATGCAAAAAAGCATTTATGAGAACATAATCCTGTCAATCTCTTGTAGTAAAGAATGTAGAAAAAATAAATTCTGCCTCCAATTGAATCTGAGTTTAGTTTTCTTTCGATGTCCTGGTCAACGTGCACTTTTACAGTAACTTGTCATAACTTGTCATAACTCAAAACCAAAACCAGCAACAAACAAACACATAAAAATTAATTCCGTTTATAGGAAATTCTGGAAAAGGCAACACTATATATATAACAAACAGAGGTGAGATCACTGATTGCCAGGGGTTAGGGATAGGAGAAAAGTCTGACTACAAAGGGTATTAGGATTGGTCTGCTTTCTATTTGTAGTGGTGGCTACAACATTTCTGTATTTGTTAAAACTCATAGAACTATATGCCAGAAAAAGCAAATACCACTGTATGTAAATTTTTTAAATGACATTCCCCATTTACAAGATACTGCTGATGCTCTGCTAAAATCTAAGCTTTAAGGCTACACACCCATAAATTTAAGAGAAAGTGGAAGCTTAATGGTCCCTGAGCTCCTTATGATGTTTGCACTGAGCATCTTTAGAAAACCAGATAGGGCTCCTCTGGGTCCAGATATTTACATTTGTCCAGTCATGCACTATTTGGCGGTGAAAAGTTCTGGGTATGTGTTTGCTCTAAGGTGTCATTTATTAAAGTTTCCCTGGCCTGTCACTCCCACACTTGTGCTGTCAGCTAACAAACTAGAGACCTACACAAAAGTCACACCTATGGGTCTTTGTTTTCACAACAGGCCTGCTGATCTAATAACTGTGTGAGACTAGATCTGCTTTCCCTTTTCAAGGCTTTACCTACTTGTGAATTACATGACTCATTCTTCTACAGAAGACCATTTTCTTAGAGTAGCATTCAGTCCTTGGATTACTGGTTTAAAGAATGAGCTTCTTTCTGATTTTTACTATCTCTATCCCACCATCGCCTTGCATTTTTGTTTTACTCTAATCCCCAGTTCATAGGATGCATTATTTACATTCAAGTAAAATCCTCTTTGGAAATTTTAAAGTTATCTATTAATTATTTTGATAATACCTTATCTTTAATATGTATCTTACAGTTTACCATATACTTTTATCTGTGTGGCATCTTTTAATTTTTATTGTAATCTATTAAGTTCACAGGAAGGAAGTATCATTTCTATTTTAAAAATTGAGACAGAGACTCAAAGTGGTTAAATAACATTCTCAAGGTCACATAGCCTAAGAGGCAGGATTAGATTCCTGTTATGTGTGAGGGATCACTTAATTCTCATTTCTCTTACAAATAAAAGGAATTCTCATACCATTTGATGCCACTCTGAAAACTTTCAGCATATAATCATGTTCTTTCTAAACTTGTCCTTTAAAAAATTGATAAATACTAAATTATATAGACAATTGACTCAAATATCCTATGAAATTCCATGTGTAATTCAACTTACAACACTGTGCTTGCATTATGTCCACTACCAAGGGATATTCTCGTAAGTGCACCTTAGTATCTCCTAGTCACCTATATATCACCTATTTTCCAAGTTGCCTTGTAGAATTTTTACAGATTACATAATTTTAAATCAACATGACATACCAACTATGGTTCCCTCCAGTTTTTAGGTGCCTGTTCCTGGCACATGTCTTTGACGCACTGTGAAGTATTAGCTTGGGAAGCTTAAAAACCAAGCAAGTTCTCACTGAACCGGTTTCATCAATAACAGAGTGACTCCTTTTGGAAAGTGTGGACTGTATTAGAGCCTTGGGTGTCCCACTGGCCCCTTGGAGACCCTGCCACGCAGAGAGGGCAATCCTGTCACAGGCAGGTCTTCTAATAGGTAGGGCCTTGGTACTGCTCCTCAGGCCCATGTTCCAAATTCAAGCCACAACTGCTACTTGCCTTTCCCCAATTATACTGCATTTAAGCCTTTGCACAGACTGTTCCCTCTGCCTGGATTACTTTTCTCTCACTTGTGCTAGGGACTTGCCAGACACTGTCATTTACTTTTATGGGGGTCTGCAGAGGTGGGAAATACTACACCAGGTGCTATGTATAGTGACAGTCAGTAGACTATGCAGGTATGTCCAACAACAATTTCTAAACTGACTGCCCTTACCCCTCTTAACCCCTCTCCCTAGGCCCTGTGTTTGCTGCCATGACAGCCATTTTTTGGATCCTGCTTTTGTACTAAATCAAGTCCCTTCTAACTATGTTCTTTGGCTATTATTCAGACATGGACATTTCACAGATATTAATTCTAATCCTTCAAAGTTGGGTTCAGACACCACCACTCCCACCCTCCCACCCTAGCAAAAGCCCTCTTTTATATATCCCCCAGTGGGGAGCAGAATCAGTCGTTCTACCCCGTGTCCTGTGACCATCTGCACATGAGCCCTCATGGCACTCTTACCTCAGTCCTTAGTTCACTGTAGCTTGTAACCCTGATGGAAGGTGAGGTTCTGAGGATAGGAGCTATGTTGTATTTGTCTGTGTTTTCACTACATATCCAGGACACTATCTGGTGCTTAGTAAATTCTCAATAAATTTTTCTTACTTCAGTAAATAAATCAATATAATTTTATTGTTTCTTAAGAGGGTTTTATGCATATTGATATAATAGAGAGACAAACTGAAAACTAAAAACAAAAAACTCCAATGAAGTAAAAATGCTGACTCCAAAAACAGGATGAATGAAACAGTTTCATTCCAGAAAATTCTCTATCAGAATTCATTCCTAACCTTTGGTTAGATATTTGAGCCAACTTAGTCTGCACAGTGATTTTCCTTTGAAACAATCTGGTTCAAGGGACAATAGTTCCTGTCCTCTCACTGATAAAACTCACCAGAGTCTATCTTGATTGGTTATCCAGTTAGTGTGTGTTTGTGTGTATGTCAGTGTATGTGTATGCAGATATTGTGCCAAACTCATTATTTGAAAAATATACATTTCCCAAGAATTTCAATTATTATTGGCAGTCTTGATACATGTAAGAAAAGAGAGCTTTATCCTCAGTCTATTCTGTGTTTTTACATGTGGAAGTCTGATATATTATCTTAGCAGGTTCTGTGGGGTCTCTCTCTTGGCATATATTTTCTTAGCTTTATTTTAATAACATAAAGCACCATTGCTAGACAGTGAAACATTAAAAATGCAAGTGATATTCAATCTTAGGAAAGCTGTCTCTCCATCCTGAAACAAGTCTCTCTCTCTTTTAAAAGCTCATTCAACAAATATGTGTTAAGGTGTTTTATCTTAAATTTGATCTAACCCAATTCAAATAAGGAGAATGCAGTGAAATTATGGGAAATGAACACATAAAACTATGTTGGTTGTCCAGATTTATTTTCCTTTAGATATTTGCTTTAAAAGAATTGAATTCATTTGCCATTTTCTCTTTGGGAAGCATTGTGAGAAGTATAATTTAGAACTGCTCTTTTTTTTTTGCATGATCTCTGCAAGACATAAAGGGTGATCACAATGCATGTTTCTACTATAATGAGGGCTCTGTTCTGTTTGCCTCTATGTGAATTGCTCCTTTAGATAGAAAGTTAAAAACTATGGGTCAAAATGCTCCCAGAGCCTAAACTACTCTTAGGGAATAAATTGTGCATATTTGGATGCTTAACTCTTTCAGACCCTAAGATACATTTTCTTTTAAAATTGCTAATTGCTCAAGAAACTTGATTCTATTGTCAAAGTTGTCTAATTAGCTAATGAGGGGTAGGTAAGCTCATGATCTCTTCAGTCTAATTTTTTCCATATTAAAATGCCTAATTCAAACTCTAGCAAATCAAAAATTTTGTCTGGTTTCTCTGTCTACTACTCTCAAAATAGAAGTAGCAACAGGGACTTGCTAATGAGCAACCACTACCCTCCAAAACAAAACAAAGAATCCCCACCAAAGCCTGAACATTGACCAACCAGTCTGATGGAATTAACTAAGGTTTCATTATAAAAGAGAAGGCAGGGTTTTCTGGGTGTCTCAGTCATTAAGCGTCTGCCTTTGGCTCAGGTCATGGTCCCAGGGTCCTGGGATCGAGCCCCGCATCAGGCTCCCTGCCCTGCCGGGAAGCCTGCTTCTCCCTCTCCCACTGCCCCTGCTTGTGTTCCCTGCCTCGCTGTGTCTCTCTCTATGAAATAAATAAATAAAATCTTAAAAAAAGAAAAGAGAAAGAGAGAAGGCAGACTGGCATGGCCAAGAAGAACACATGTTTCATGAGTATGTTGAGGTTCTTTCATTGTCTACAAAAATGTATTCCAGGGGTAGTATAGGACTAAACAATAAAGTATTCAACTCTAAGAGGAATTTGTTTGAAGAACAGACTGGCCTTCAAAGAATTCTGAATTAAACTACTCTCGGTTTCTAAAATAAGCAGCAAAAAAAAAAAAAAATGACTCATGAAGCAGTAGTAAAAAGAGTAGTACCATCACAAGGTTTGTAGTCTCCCTTAAGAAATTCTAATTTAAATCATCCAGATCAAATTTATCCTCATCAGGAAAAATATAGTAAGGTGGGAAATGGCAGAGATTTGATGACATGGGAGGCTGGGGGGAAGAGTGTTGGTGGGTAGGCTGGAGGGTTGCACAGAAGAGGAGCCAGGAATTATTAAGAGTAGGGGATGGAGAAATTATTTCTCCAAGAAACTACATATAATTTTGAATGCAGGATAAATACTGAGTACCAGAAGCACAATAGATGTTTATCAAGTTTCTATTTCATGCATCTGAGGAAATTGATTTTCAGATTTCTGAGCACACAGCTATCTGATCTTATGCAGCATCACTTTCTTGTGCACTAATGACCAAGACAGATGTCCTCAGCCCTAGCTGTTTTGATCTCGTCATTTCCTTGTTTTTGATGTGACACAGTAATGGTTTGGGGGGGTTCAATGCAAGAGAGACACTATATTGGAATGAGTGTCATTGATTTATGCCCTCTGACAGACTTCCAGGGAGTAAATTATGAGGTCCCTTTTCATCCTTTTTGAAGACTTGTTCAGTTTCTTTAAACACTTCCCCAGTAAATTCAGGGAAGTGTATGTGTGGGATTGTATGCCTGTGTGGATGTATAAAAGCATCTAATCCATACTGCCCAGTCTGGATTGTTGCAATGTCTGCAGGGCAGGACAGCTCCAGAGAGCTGATGGTGTGACGCAAAGCCTCCCTTAACCTGTAAGCTGGGCAAAATTATAGCAGATTTAGTGGATTTGGCAAAGGTTTTATCAATAAACAGAGACAAAAGCACAATCAATCCTTGGGAAGCAATGGACTCAGTCTTGCCAATCTGTTTACAGTTAGCATGTTATCAGGACAGAAAAAGCAAGAAGTTCTTCCAATAGAATCCATTTCTTTCTGTGGTTCCTTTCTTTAAATATTGTCCTGAAGAATCAAAACAGTCTTTTTTTCCTGACTAACATAGTTCTATTACTAGATGTGAAATAAATGTTGCAAGTTCATCTCTTATAAATAGGTATTGAGTTTAGCATGCATAAAGTTTTAAAATTCTAGCCCTATAGTTCTTTTAGTATAGTTTCCCCCTTTTCTCCCACCAGATTTGAAAGCAAGGATCACCTGGCCTCTATATTATTTCTTCAATTTAATTTTAAATCATTATTAAGTCATTTTCACATGTGTTCTTTCCTCAGTAGAAAAATACTTTACATTCTTCAAACTTTTAAGAGGAAGAATGTTATAGAAGTCTAGTTAATAATATTTAAAGCATGAAATGGAGTTTTCTTCTTTTCTGAAATAGGCAGAGAAATTCCAGCAGCATCTTTCTGAAAGACAATATGCACTGCCTCTTTTCATAATATTCAGGGGAAAACTCCTATGAATTAATGCAGTGATAAATACTGCAGATATAGCCTCTAGATATATAGTAGCATGATGTTTCTAATTAGATGCAAGATTCTCAAACACAAAATTATATTAAGAGCCAAAATTAGAATAACTTGTATTAAAGGTTATACTAACTGTAACATCAACCCATTGTCATTGTGTATTTTCAGTAACAGCTGACTAAATTTATTTTTTAAGAAAGTAATGAAATTATGGAGTGAGTCTACTTGAAATAACAGATTTGTTTTTAGTGTTGTAAGTCAGTGAGTAGCAGAGTATTTCATTTAATTTTGCTGTTGTTTAGAAGTCCATGGGAAATGAAAACAAATAAAAATTTAAAATAACTTTAGTGCTAACAGTCCTCATAAAATGCAATTCACTGGAAAATGAAACAATTCGTAACTTTTAGATTCATTGTTAAACTAGTAAAAGTTATCCTAAATTAAATCAATGAGTATCCAACATATATTTATTGAATACCTACTTTGTGTACAGCAGAGTAGAAGGTGATATTTAATGGAATTGATGTTGCATTTCTTCTGAATAAAAACTTACTTCAGATTCCCCATTTGGTTTTAGTTTACTAGACAGAAGATAAATAAAATAAATTCTGGATGGAGAAGCTATTCTCATTTACTACAAAGATTGCCTTGATGAAGTAAATGCTAAAAGATCTGTACTTAAGATCTCTCTCTCTTTAACTTTGTATCAGTAAATTAAAATCTGTATATGCTCAGCTCTGTAGAGCTGTAAGTGCAGGAAGGTCTCAGGAACTGTTCACAGGGTTGGTTGGTTGGTTGGTTTGTTTCACAAGTATTTTTCCCATTTTGTCAACTCTGAATACCACTATCAAACTAAATTATGAGCTATCATTTAATGATTACCTACTACATGGGTGCCTGGGTGGCTGAGTCCATTAAGCAGCTGCCTTCGGCTCAGGGGTCCAAGGATTGATTCCCACATAGGGCTTATTGGGGGGCCCGCTTCTCCTTCTCCCTCTGCCTGCTGCTCCCCCTACTTGTGTGCACTCTCTCTCTGTCAAAAAAATAAATAAAATCTTAAAAATTATTACCTACTACATGGCTATCATTGTACTACACACATCCCATTACCTAGCAACCCTCCTCCTAGGATTTACTTGATAGAAATTCATGTGTATGTGCAGCAAAAGACATAGAATGTTTGTAGCAGCACTTTTTGTGACTACCCAAATACTATCTACAGTTGAATAGAGAAATCATACTAAGGTCACACTATACATAAAATTTGTAGAAGTTGTGCTTTATATGCTATTACTACTTAATAATCTTCAAAACTCTGCAAGTACTATCAATCTGTTTTAAATAAGCAAGTGGAAGTTCTGAAAGCTAAACTGATTTGTCTAAAAGTATTCACCTAGTAAATATTGCATCAAAAAAAAAACCAACTCCTCAGATTTCTGAAGTCCAGACTTAATAGCTGCCATTCATTAAGCACTTTGTGCTTGACTCTTAGATGCTTTACATATATAATCGCATTTAATATCATCTCATTTTAATCTCATAATAGCTCTACAAAGTTAGGAAATTGAAACTCAGAGAAACAAGAAAGTGGGAAAGTTAATATTAAAACCCAGCTCCTTCAATCTCAAAGCTCACATTCATTCTTCAATGACACAGTATCTCATATAGTTTAAGCTACTTTTGTTTTTCTTTAAATAAATTTATGAATCTAATGATGAAAATATTTTATGTGTAAAATCAGAGATTGTATAGTAAAAAAAATTTTGATTGTGTTGTATTTATCCTAAAATATAAAATTAGGTCTATTACACTTGATAGTCTGTTTTGATTTTTTCCCCTCACTTTTAATTTAAAATGGTGATATGAAAAAAACTAGAGAAAATTAATATTTTTTGTATAATGAACTCAATATCTTAAATGTTTATTTTCAAAATAAGACTACCTAATGTTTTTATCTGAATTTCTTGGAAAAAATTGATGAATATTTTCAAGGTTATTTTCATTTTATTTTTTAAAAAATCCATACACTGATTAAGAGAAAGTACCTTATACAAAGATATAAAATAATGTTAAAATATAGTGATAAAGAAGGGGTCCTGGGTGGCTCAGTTGGTTAAGTGTCTGCCTTCCATTCAAATCATGATCCCCAGGTCCTGGGATAGAGCCCCACGATGGGCTCCAGGCTCAGTGGGGAGTCTGCTTCTCCTTCTCCCTCTGCTGCCCCACCTGCTCATGGGTACTCACTTTCTCTCTCTCTCAAATAAATAAACAATCTTTTAAAATAAATAAATAAATAAATCACATATAATTGTATATGATAGTAAGGACATGTAGGTAATAACTCAATGTTATTAAGAGCAAGAATATTTTAAATAGTAATACCTCACATTTTCTCAACCTTTATCCATGCCAGGCACTGGAGTGAGCACTTGACATACATCATCTCCCTTCATTTGTAGAACAACCCCACTAACTGGCATTACTGTTACTACTTCTTTCAAGATGAGCAGAACGATTTTAAAGAACTTACCCAAGGTCACAAAATCAATAAAAAGCAGAGTCAAATTGCTACCCAGTTCTGCCTGTCTGCAATGAGGGACTCCTGGCCATCTCTTAATGTGGAACAATATTTGCAGAGTTAGATTATTAAAGTACATATAAAACTCCCTATCTCTATCTTCACTTACACTTGAAAATATGAACATCTCTACAATATGGGTGAAAACACTGGTGAAAAATAAATGAGCTTCTGGAAATTTGGTTAGCACACTAGTCATTGCCAATCCTGAAAAACGCAGCTCTGAGGATGAGTGTTATCTTTGCAGTAAAAAAGATGGCATTCATTTAAATAAAATAGAAGGTTCTTGCTCTACAATATCCCAATTCCACGACAGTCACCTGTCATTAACTCAGTGCATAACTCTTTCATTCAGGCTGAATAATGTTCTGGAAAAGGCAGCCAGACTACTTAAACATTCATACCTATATTGGGTAGGAATTCATTTTTTCAACACTGAGCACTTATTCCTTATGGACAAAAAGAGTAAGATATGAATGAAATATGTATTGAGGAAGGAACTATTTCCCCAGGACAGTTCAAAATAGGTGGAAAGCACCATAGTAATTTCCTTGCAATTGCATAGTTCCTTTGCTTATTAAATTTTGAAGAGGTTATCAATTTGGAATATAACCTAAAGAGTTTATGTTTCATAATTTTACTTTATTGCTGAAATATTTATGCAAATATTCAGTGTAGGAAGATGCTGCCAGATGGAAATGCAATAGTTGTGGAATTCTTCCTGGCATTTCCGACAGAATATATAATACCGTATCGCTTTATGCTAATGTTTTGCAATGGAATACATATTTTATAGCTACTTTGAAATGCAAATTTAAAAGATCTGAACACTTTAGAAATCATGCCAATGAAAAGTAAACTAATATAAAAAGTAGGAGTTAGATAGATAAATTACAGCAGTGTCATATCAACTGCATTTTGGTAAAAGTAATGAGCCATGTCTTTATAGCCTTTGTGTAAATACACTTTAATATTTAGAAGTAAAACAGTGTTTTGGCAAGATTAATGTTAACTAACCTCAAGATATATGTGACACCTGTCAAACAGCTGACTTCTAATCTAAAAGGTACACTTAAATATACTTAACTTTCCTACTCCTCCTTCTCACACTATTTTCATCATTGATAAATTCTGTGATGTGGGGTATGTGGTATCTTTGCTGCATCCAAAATTCAACAGAAATTTTAAGGTGTTGGTCACAAATGAATTTGAGTTAAAAGAGGATTAAATTTTTATTATTATTGAAAGTCTTTAAGTCTGAAATTTGTTAAGTTTCTATTACTTGTCAGTCAATTTTATCTCACTATGTTATAACACATTGCAAGAATCAATGCAGTATCTTAACCCTGTTGTTTCTTAAAACTGCAGTCAGATGCTCGGTGTTTAAATAGAACTGTTTAAAGTGTTTAAAGTTCTTTTTTAAATGCTTTATTCTGTCTTTTTTTAAAAGATTTTATTTATTTATTTGAGAGGCAGAGATCACAAGTAGGCAGAGAGGC
This sequence comes from Mellivora capensis, assembly GCA_004024625.1. Taxonomy (NCBI): domain Eukaryota; kingdom Metazoa; phylum Chordata; class Mammalia; order Carnivora; family Mustelidae; genus Mellivora; species Mellivora capensis. The sequence continues at coordinate 27,519 of PISX010017015.1, forward strand.
AGGCAAAGAGAGAGGTGGAAGCAGGCTCCCTGCTGAGCAGAGAGCCCGATGCAGGGCTCGAACTCATACAGCAATTCAGTAACGTGGCAGGATACAAAGTCAATGTACAGAAATCAGTGGCTTTCTTATACACTAACAATGAAAATACAGAAAGGGAAATTAGAGAATCAATTCCATTTACTATAGCACCAAGAACCATAATATACCTGGGAATAAACCTAACCAAAGAGGTAAAGGATCTGTACTTGAGGAACTACAGAACACTCATGAATGAAATTGAAGAAGACACAAAAAGATGGAAGAGCATTCCATGCTCGTGGATTGGAAGAATAAACATTGTTAAAATGTCTATTCTGCCTAGAGCAATCTATACTTTTAATGCCATTCCGATCAAAATTCCACCGGTATTTTTCAAAGAGCTAGAGCAAATAATCCTAAAATTTGTATGGAATCAGAAGAGACCCCGAATTGCTAAGGAAATGTTGAAAAAGAAAAACAAAACTGGGGGCATCACGTTACCTGATTTCAAGCTTTACTACAAAGCTGTGATCACCAAGACAGCATGGTACTGGCATAAAAACAGACACATAGACCAGTGGAACAGAGTATAGAGCCCAGATATGGACCCTCAACTCTATGGTCAAATAATCTTCGACAAAGCAGGAAAAACTATACAGTGGAAAAAAGACAGTCTCTTCAATAAATGGTGCTGGGAAAATTGGACAGCTATATGTAGAAGAATGAAACTCGACCATTCTCTTACACCATACACAAGGACCCTGGGATCATGACCCGAGCCAAAGGCAGAGGCCTTAACCCACTGAGCCACCCAGGTGCCCCATTTTTTAAAAAAGATTTTATTTATTTTTTTGACAGAGAGAGAGAGATCACAAGTAGGAAGAGCAGCAGGCAGAGGGTGGGGGGAGGGAAGCAGGCTCCCTGCTGAGCAGAAAGCCAGATGCGGGGCTCGATCCCAAAACATTCTTTAAAAGACACTAGAAAGAACAATCTTCTCATTGACTCTATTAAACAATTTCCTCTTTTCAAATTGGGATATATTTTATCACAGAATTTTAAATAAAATGACATCTTGTTTTGAAAGTTATGGTTGTTGTTGACAATGCATTCAATTTATATTCTCATTTTTAGAGCTATTTTGAACATGACTCAGGAACTGAACCTAGGCAAGAAAAAGGAAACTGTGAGGGTCTCATGAATGATTAAAATTATAAATGGTTAAAATAACTATTTAGGTTCATTTAAGATCCCAAAATACCTGGACCATTTTCTCTTTTGCTTCATTCCTCCTTAGTCTCACAGAGGGTATTAAAAAACAAATACTATCAATGCCATGGGACTTTTTTTGCACAGTAGAATATTCAAATCCAAGAAAAGCAATTTTTGTTGAATTCACTATTAATAAATTATATTATGCTATTTGACAATTACAAATTGTCTTAAATGTCATTATTCCATTCATTCCTCACAATTATTATAGTAGGTAGGTATTATTATTTGTTTTCAGTGGGAAATAGACACCTAGATATTAATTGGCTTACTCAAGTCACATCCAGGGAATGCTACTGCTGGTTTCTTCTGATACTTAAAATTTGATAATTTAGGCTTAACTTAAGTACATGCTGCAATTGTGAATTAGAATGCTTCAGTGTTAGTTTAATTCTGCCACTCTAACTGGGGAGAAATTCTTTGGAACAACTACTATCCTGTGGTCTACCTTGCTTTCTCTCAGTATAGTCTATATAGGTAGAACTATACTTACTATAGTCTAGTACAGTCTACTAAACACAGTACTATCATATGGTGATATATATATACTTACTACAGTAAGTAAGTGTGGAACATGTGAAATATTTGTATGTGTGGAGGACAGAGCTTGTGAGGAATTCAGATTGGGTCATGAAGCCAGTGAGGTTTAAGTCTTTGGAAAAAAGTAAGGGAGGAACAGTATTATTTTTCCATCCTCCTTTACCTGAAGCCCTGTGAGGGGGAAACCCTGGCAGCAGTATTTCTTGGCTCTGAGGCCTGGCACTCAAATGTGATCCTGCATTTGCAAACTTAAATCTGATATTGCAGGGGTTGTATTTATTAACAAAAGCACTAGTGCATGCATTGAAGTTTTACACAAAAATCTTACTCATGCCATTAGAATTTCCAGTTGAATATCTGTATGACACATTCACTAATGCCAATGACTATGCCCCTATACACCTACTTACCTCACTTAGAAAGGGGTGCTGTGGGTGGTTATTTTTTATAATAAAATTGCTATTCTCTACAATGCACAAACCCAAGCTAATCAAAAATGAATCATGTGGCTCCGAACACATTTGAGGTAAATTAGGAACCACCATCTGGCAGAGAGCTTCTCTTCTTAAAATTGCTCTCTCCTCTTTTAATTAAAATGTGTTTTAATTAAAAATAGACATGTCAAGAAGCACTGTATATCAATTACATGACTGACAATATGCTTTCATTTTTTTTCTAAAACATATGAACCAGAAATGGGATGTCATCGTTTCTCTCAGGAAAAACCATAAAATATAAGAGAAGAGAGAGTTAGAGAGAGAGGGAGAGAGAGATGCAACTAGAAGCCATTCAGCTTTATCAAAATCCAATCAAATCTTTTCTTGAATTTTTTTTGCTTAAAGAAAACAATGAAAGGTTGTTTATCCCTCATTTTTTAATGCCACTAGTAGTATTTTTCATTCTCTCTGAATCAGTGGTTTCAGGAAATTTCTCAAACGTTCTTAGCCAGCGTCCTCTTAAGTGGCCTGGGATATTCTAAGACCGATCCTCACTGCCCAGGCCCTCCTTTATCCTTTTTCTGTCCATGCTCCTTTTCTGATTCGCTCAAAGAAATACAGACTTCTTTTGTGTAGCCAGAGGTAAAAAGGGTGGGGGTGATGGATGAGGGTCTAGAAGGAAGCAGCAGGAAGACAGAACAAGAAACCACAGCAAGGATCAAACGTACCCCCCCCCACACACACACACAGTGTATAACTAAAAGAGAGTGAGTGAGAGAGAGAAAGGACAGAGACAGAGACAAAGAGAGAATGCCGTCAAATAAACTGGACCTTCAATTCATAAGACTGGCATTTGAACCTTCCTACCATTGTCTTAGGCAGTCCCAGGTAATTCCTTCAGGACATCCAGCTCTAAACATGTAAAGGTAAAATATTAATGATCATAATGAGACATACTTAGCAATAGTCAAATGATTTTTAGTTTGGATTAGTTTTCTCAACTGCTACAATTATTTAGTATCACTGTAATTTTCTCTCTTTAAAAAATCTGTTTCCAGTATTTGGCTTTGTCTTTTAATTTGTTTTTATTATTTTTCCTTACTTTATATCACTGCAATTTAATATTTTTCTTAAATAGACTTGTTTATTTTAGAATAGTTTATATTTGCAGAAAAATTATAAAAAATAGTATGGAGTTCCCATATCTCACACCCAGTTTTCCTTACTATTAACATCTTACACTAGTATGGTATATTTGTCACATTAATAAATGAACATGGATACATCATTATTAGCTACAATTTATATTTTATTCATATTTTCTTAGTTTTTACCTAATGTGATTTTTTTCTGCCTCAGTATCTTATCCAGGATACCACATTACAGCTACTTGTCATTTCTCTTTAAGCTCCTTTTGGCTGTGACAGTTTTTCAGACCTTCCATATTTTTGATGATCTTGAGAGTTTTGAGAGGTACTGGTCAAGTATTTTGTTAAATGTTCCTCTACTGGAATGTTACTGATGTTATCTGTGATTGTGTCTTTTGGAAGGAATACTGCAGACATAAAATGCTACCTCAGCACATCATATCAAGAGTACATAGTATCAACAAGACTTACTACTCTTGAGGTTAATCTTGACCACCTGGTTGAGGTAGTGCTTGCCAGGTTTCTCCACTGTAAACTTACTCCTCTCTCTGTACCCCCATCTTTTTCATACTTTTCCCTTTATTGGAGAATGGCATTAGAAACCAAGATGAAACTCAACATATATATATATACATATATATATATATGTGTGTGTGTGTGTGTGTGTGTGTGTTTAGATAACCCACCTTGCTTTAAAATAATTTTGAAGCACTGAGGCATCTGTGGCTTAATCAGTTAAGCATCTGCCTTTGGGTCAGGTCATGACTCCAGGATCTGGGAATCAAGCCCCACATTGGGCTCCCTGATCTGTGGGAAGCCTGCTTCTCCCTCTCCCTCTGCCCCTCTCCCCCACTCGTGCTCTCTCTCTTGCTCTTTTGTTCTCTCAAATAAATAAATAAAATCTTGGGGTGCTTGGGTGGCTCAGTGGGCTAGGCCTCTGCCTTCGGCTCCGGTCATGATCTCAGGGTCCTGGGATCGAGCCCCACATTGGGCTATCTGCTCAACAGGGAGCCTGCTTCCCCCTCTCTCTGCCTGTTGCTCTGCCTACTTTTGATCTCTGTCTGTCAAATAAATAAATAAAATCTTAAAAAAATAAATAAATAAAATCTTAAAAAAAAGAAATGTTAAAGGCTTATTAGAGTTATTTTCCAAATAGCAGCAGATCTTTTATTTAAAAATTAAATAATTGATAAAAACATTTACATTTTATCCATAAAAAAGAAACTCCACTTGATAATTTATTTTACACTTCAATTTCCATTCTACATAGAACCTGTGATATATACACACCTTCACAGCACAGATTTGGCATGTGCAATGTTAATAATAACAAGGAAAGCATTCTATCCATAGCATTCCACAAATAGTATCTAATAGACTGAAATTGTTGTAGAAATATCCTCTTGAAATGGATTGTGGTCACTGGGGTGGGGAAGGAGCTGTGGTCAGAGACAGGGGCAAGAAACAGACTAACACACAGGGAAGTACATGGAGAAAACAAATCCCCATTGCAGTTAGCTGGGAAAACAAGAGGAGCTGAATTTCATGGCAACCAATGGGGCTTAAGGTCTGGAGTTCTAAAGGTCAGCAGGCTTGGCTCGGGGAGAGCCCAGAAACATTGAGGCTACTCTTGGAGAGAAGGCAGGCAAGTAGCCCATGAACATACAGTGTAGAAACAGTGACCTGAAGAGCACCTGGGGCTCATGTTGGGGAGGTTATTTGCTCATCTCAGAGCACGTCCCAGTTTAAAGGCAGCATTCACAGAGAAACCCCTTCTGGAAAATTGGGAATGGCAGGGGCCATTTCCCTCCCCAACCCCTCAGGATAAACAGAGAGCCACCTGCAAGACTAGTGCAGTGCTGACACTTACTACCTAACTTGCTTACACCAAGCCCTTTCCCCTACCCTCCTGTGGAACCACCCTTCCCAGTGATGCTTGCCTTAGTCTCAGAACAGGGGGCCCCTCTCCCAGAAGACTGGACAAAATCCCTGCCCACAACATGTTTTCCAACCTGAGAGTTGTACAGGGCCTGAATTCTGGCAGCAGTGATGACAGGTCTCATTTCATAAGCAGACCAGAGCATACCTAGTTAAAACTCGCTACATTCAGACCAGGAACCAAACACTGCCCACAATGGGCATTAAGAGTCTCTGCAGACAACTACCCTGAAGGATAAAGCAGCCAGGTCACAACAGCAGAGCATACAACAGCACACTTTGGAGGGTCTCCAGGAAATGCCAGTCCCTGGAGAGCAGGAGACACTACACTGAAGGACACTAGAGACCTCTTCTCCATAAGGCCATTACCCTCAAGAACAGAAGTGGCTGACTTTTCTAACACCCAGAAACATGCACAAAGACTTAGAAAAAATGAGAAGACAGAAGAATTTGTCCCAAATGAAAGAATAGGACAATGTCATGGCCAGAGAGGTAAGTGAAATAGATATAAGTAACATGCCTGATGGAGGATTTAAAGCACTGATCATAAGGATACTCAGTGGACTTGAGAAAAGAGGGGATGACATCAGTGAGATCCTTAACAGAGAGATAAGGAATAACTTAGCAGAGAAAAAGGGCTCAATAAATGAAATGAGAAACATGCTTGATAGAATGAACAACATGCTGGAAGAAGCAGAGGAATGAATTAATGACCTAGAAGACAAAGTAATGGAGAGTAATCAACTGGAACAAGAGAGAAAAAAGAATTATGCAAAACAAGAATAGATTTAGGAAATCAGTGACTCTCAAATGTAATAACATTCTCACTAGAGTCACAGAAGAAAAAGAGAGGTAAAAGGGGGCAGAAAATTTGTTTGAAGAGATAATATCTGAAAATTTCCCTAATCTGGGGAAGAAACAGATATCTAAATCCAAAAGGAACAGAGAACCCCAACAAAATCAACAAAAACAGATCCACGCCGAGACATATAATAATTAAAATGGCAAAATACAGTGATAAAGAGGGGTGCCTGGGTAGCTCAGTTGGTTAAGCATCTGTCTTCAACTAAGGTCATGATCCCAGGGTCCTGTGGTAGAGCCCCACATCGGGCTCCCAGCTCAGTGGGGAGCCTATCTCACCCTTTCTTTCTACTGCTCCCCCTGCTTGTGCTCGCTCTCTTTCTCTTTCCCTCACATAAATTAAAAAATTAATAAATTAAAAAAATATAGTGCTAAAGAAAAAAAATTTAAAACAGCAAGACAAAAGAAGACAGTTAAATACAAGAGAAACCCCATAAGTTTACCAGGGGATTTCTTAGTAGAAACTTTTCAAGCCAGAGGCAGGCGCATAATATATTCAAAGTGCTGGGTGAGAAAAATCTGCAGCTAAGAATGCTCAGTCCAGCAAGGCTATAATTCAGAATAGAAGAAGAGATAAAGAGTTTCCCATACAAACAAAAACTAAAGGAATTCATGATCACTAAACCAGCCTTGCAAGAGACATTAAAGGGGACTCTGAGTAGATAGGAAAAACCAAAGGTGACAGTGTGCAGGTAGGAAAGACCAAAGGTGACAGTATGCAGGTAGGAAAGACCAAAAGTGACAGTATGCAGGTAGGAAACACAAAAGCAGCAAAAATAAATATTTTTGTAAAATATCAGGCAACTAACTCACAAAATTAAAGGATATAAAATATGACACCATATACCTTAAATGTGGGAAAAAGAGGGATAAAGAATGGGTTCAAATTTGCATAACCAACAACTTAATAAAGACTACTATATGCAGAAGGTGTTATATACAAACCTAATGGTAACCACAGATCAAAAACCACTAAAATATGCAAAGACTAAAGAGACAGACATCCAAATATGTCATTAAAGAAAACTAGCAAGTCATGAAATAGAAAAAGACAAGAAAGGATCAGAGAAAATCTTCAGGAACAATAACAAAACAGGTAACAAAATGGCAATAAATACACATCTATCAATTCTTACTCTGAATGTAAATGGACTAAACACTCCAATGAAAAGGCATAGGGTGACAGAATGGATGGTAAAAAAGAACCCATCTATTGCTGCTTACAAGAGACTCATTTTACCCTAAAGAAACTTGAAAATTGGAAATGAGGGGGATGGAGAAATATTTATCATGCAAATTAATGGTAAAGGAAATCCCAAACAGAAGTATTTATATCAAACAAAATAGACATTAAAACAAGGAGTATAACAAGAGACAAAGAAGGGCACTACATTATAATAAAGGGGACAATCCAACAAAAAGATATAACAATTGTAAATATTTATGCACCCAAATGGGGGCACTCAAATACATAAAACATTTAATAACAAACATAAAGGAACTAATCAATAATACAAAAATCGTGGACTTTAACTCCCAGTTACATCAATGGACAGATCATCTAAACAAAAAATCAATAAGGAAACAATGACTTTGAATGACACACTGGAACAGACTGATTTAACAGATCATTTCAGTGATGCCTGGGTGTCTGAGCTGGTTAAGTCCCTGCCTTCAGCTCAGGTCTTGATCCCAGGGTCTTGTGATTGATTCCTACATTGGGCTACCTGCTCAGCTGGAAAGGAATCTGCTTCTCCCTCTCCCTGCCATTCTGCCTGCTTGTGCTTTCTCTCTCATGCTCTCACTCTCAAAGAAATAAATGAATTATTATTAAAAACCAGATACACTCAGAACACTTCATCCTGAAATAGCAGAATACACACTCTTTTCAAGTGCACATGGAACATTCTCCAGAATGTATCACATATTAGCCCACAAAACAAGTCTCAACAAATTCAAAATGACCCAAGTCATACCATGCATCTTTTTGGAGCATAACACTATGAAAGTAGAAGTTAATCACAAGAAAAAAGTGGAAAGACCACAAATACATAGGAACTAAATAACCTGCTACTAAACAACGAATGGGTCACCAAGAAATCAAAGAAGAAATAAAAAATCTCATGGAAACAAATGAAAATACAATGGTTCAAAACCCTTGGAACACAGCAAAAGTGGTTTTAAAAGGGAAGTTTCTAGAAACACAGGCCTATCCCAAAAAGCGAGAAAAATCTCAAATGAACAATCTAAACTTACACCTAAAGGAGCTAGCAAAAGAACAAACAAAACCTAAAGTCAGCAGAAGGAAGGAAATAATAAATGATATGGAAACTAAAAAAACAATAGAAGAGACTGATGAAACCAGGAACTGATTCTTTGAAAAAAAAAATCAATAAAATCAATAAGCCTCTAGACAAACTTACTAAAAAAAAAAAAAAGAGGAAGGACTCAAATAAACAAAATCGCAAACAGGAGAGGAGAAATGCAACAACACAGAAATACAGTAAGATAGTATTATGAAAAACTACATGCCACAAATTGAAGAACAGAAAAAATGGAAAAATTCCTAGAAACATAACCTACCAGAATTGGTTGAAATTGAAAATGTGAACAGACCAATTACTAGCAAAGAAATTGAATCAATAATCAAAAAACTCTCAAAAAACAAAAGTCCAGGACCAAATGGCTTCACAGGCAAATTCTACCAAACACTTAAAGAAGAGTTAATATCTATTCTTCTCAAGATATTCCAAAAAAAAAAAGAAAGAAAAGGAGGGAAACATCCAAATTTATGCTATGATGCCAGCATTACTTCAATATCAAAACCAGATAAATATACCACAAAAAGGTCTATAGGCCAATATGTCTGACGAACATATATGCAAAAAAAAAAAAAAAAAGACTCAACAAAATACTAACAAACAGAATCCAACAATACATTAAAAAATCATTCACCATGTTAAGTAGGATTTATTCCTGGGATGCAAGGGTGGTTTAATGTTTATAAATCAATCAAGCATGATACATCATATCAATAAGATAAAGGATAAGAACCATATGATCATTTCAATAGATGCAGAAAAAGCACTCGACAAGGTATAACATCCATTCATGATAAAAATCTTTAACAAAGTAGGTTTAGAAGGAACATAAAGTTCATATATGAAATATCATAAAGTCCATATACGAAAAAAAACCACAGCTAGTTTTCATCCTTAATGGGGAAAATCTGAGAACTTCTTCCCTAAGGTCAGGAACAAGACAAGAATGTTCATTCTCACCACTTCTTTCATCATAGTACTGGATGTCCTAGCCACAGCAATCAGACAAGAAAAAGAAATGAAAGGAATCCAAGTCAGTAAGAAAAAAGTAAAATTTTCACTATTTGCAAATGACATGATACTCCTTATAGAAAACCCAAAAGATCCCACCAAAAAACTTCTAGAACTGATAAACAAATTCAGTAAAGTTGTAGGATACAAAATCAATATACGGAAATCTACTGTATTTTTATACACCAATAATGAAGTTGCAGAAGGAGAAATCAAGGAATTGATCCCATTTACACATTTTGTACCAAATAATATGATATGTAGGAATAAACCTAACCAAAGAGGTAAAAGACCTATACTCTGAGGATTATAAAATTCTGATGAAAGAAAATGAAGATGATACAAAGAAATAAAAAGACATTCCACAGTCATGGAATGGAAGAATAAATATTAGAATAAATATTGGAAGAATAAATAATTCCAAAAAATTGGAAAAAAAATTGCTAAAATGTATATACTACCCAAAGCAATCTACACATTTAATGCAATTCCTATAAAAAGCAACACCATTTTTCACAGAACTAGAACAATTCTAAAATTTGTATGGAAACACAAAAGACCCTGAATGACCAAAGCAATCTCGAAAAAGAAAAGAGTAAAGCTGAAGGTATCACAATTCCAGACTTCAAGTTAAATCAGGAAGTTGTAGTAATCAAAAGAGTATGGTACTGGCATAAAAACAGATACATAGATCAATAGAACAGAATAGAAAACCCATAAATGAACGCACAACTATATGCTCAATTAATCTTCCACAAAGCAGGATAGAATATACAATGGAAAAAAGATAGTCTCTTCAGTGAATGGCATTGGGAAAACTGGACAGCAACATACAAAAGAATGAGACTGGACCACTTTCTTACCCCATACACAAAAATAAATTCAAAATGGATTAAAGACATAAATATGAGACCCGAAACCATAAAAATCCTAGAAGAGAATAGAGGCAGTAACTTCTTGATATCAGCCATAGCAAATTTTTTCTAGATAGGTCCTCTGAAGCAAGGGAAACAAAAGTAAAAATAAACTATTGGGACTACATCAAATAAAAAGCTTCTGGACAGCAAAGGAAACAATCAAGAAAACTAAAATGTAAAGGGGGGTGGGGTAATGGACATTGGGGAGGGTATGTGCTATGGTTAGTGCTGTGAAGTGTGTAAACCTGGCGATTCACAGACATATACCCCTGGGGATAAAAATATGTTTATAAAAAAATAAAAATAAATAAAAATTTTAAAAAAACTAAAATGTAATCTACAGAATGGGAGAAGAAATTTTCAAATGACATACCCAATAAAGGATTAGTATCCAAAATATATAAGGAACTTGTACAATTCAACAGCCAAAATTCAAATAATACAATTAAAAATGAACACAAGACAAGAACAGACATTTCTCCAAAGAAGACATACGGATGGCAAACAGACACATGAAAAGATGCTCAACACCACTCATCACCAGGGAAATGCTAATAAAAACCACACTGAGATATCACCTTGTACCTGTTAGAATGGTAAAAATAAAAACCATAAGAAACAACAATTGTTTGCAAAGATTTAGAGAAAAGGGGACCCTCATGCACCGTTGGTGGGAATGTAAACTGGTGCAATTACTTACAGTGTAAGTGGAGAACAGTATAGAGGTTCCTAAAAAACCTAAAAATAGCAATATTGTATAACCCAGTAATTCCATTACTAGATATTTACCCAAAGAAAATGAAAACACTAATTCAAAAAGACATATGCATCCGTATGTTTATTCTAGCATTATTTACAATAGCCAAAATATGGAAGCAACCCATGTGTCCATCCATAGAATCTAAGAAACAAAATCAATGAATTAAAAAAAAAGAGAGACAAATAAAAAACCAGACTTAACTATAGAGAAAAAACTGCTAATTGCCAGAAGAGAGGTGGGCAGTGGGATGGGTGAAATAGGTGAAGAGGATTAAGAGTACTGAGCAATGTATAGAATTGTTGAATCATTGTATTGTACCTGAAACTAATATAACACTCTATATTAATTATACTTGAATTTAAATAATTAATTTTTTCTAAAAAGACAGGACAGGATTTGCCAGCACTGGTCCTGGGGCAAGGCTGAAGGCCTAGCAGGTACCATATCAAACCCAATATACAGTTGTCTCTTTTAGATCAATGATCTTTACAGATTATCTTCACTTGCCTCTCCCCTGGACCATTGCAAAAACTGGTGTAACAGTGTCACCCACAACTTCTTTATACACTTCAGATGATCTGGAAGGCCAAATTAGAATGGGGAGATATTATCAAGCAATATTTCCACATGAAATATTTCAAGCGGATTCTTGAATGATATAATCTTTTATGGCTTTACAAGTTTATGGGGTACGTGATACTGGATTTTTTCCTCCACAGAGCATGATCTTCAGCATTGTATTTGAGTAAGCTATTGAGTGCATGTTTCAAAACTGGTAGGTATGTTTTCAATACTTGCTTTCTTTTATATTGATTATCTTTTTGGTTCACTAGAAGGATGTTATTCATTCTGGGAATTCAGAATTAAGCATTTGGGCCATAAACCCTGCCTATCACAACTAAAGACCTGTTAATTACTTTTCAAATTTCAACATTTACTTGAGAAATCCCGTGAATATTACTACTTTCTGTACTTTCCAATTAAATATGATATAATTTTCTTACATACAGAGTAGAAGGAAAAAGGATCCTATCACATGTTGATGATATCAGACTAGTATAAAAATTCAACTTAAAGGTTGAATTCAGATCAATACCTTTAAAGCAGGTATTATAAGGTCCATAAGTACAAGACTAGTTTTTAGTATCTTTTTTGAATCACTCATATCTGCTGTGTTATTTCAGGATTGAATTGTGAGTATTTTTTTTAAGATTTTATTTATTTATTTGACAGAGAGAGATCACAAGTAGGCAGAGAGGCAGGCAGAGAGTGATGGAAGCAGGCTCCCAGCTGAGCAGAGAGCCCGATGTGGGGCTCGATCCCGGGACCCTGGGATCATGACCTGAGCCGAAGGCAGAGGTTTTAACCCACTGAGCCACTCAGGCACCCCGAATTGTGAATATTCGATAAATCACAAATTTAACTTCAGTCTCATGGGAAAAGTCAATTGGGAGTGTGTGTGTCTGTTTGTGCGTGTGTGTGTGTGTGTGTGTGTGTGTGTTAAAAAGAGGGTAACTGCTAATAGTTGAGCACTGACTAAAATCAGCATTGTAGAAGAACAAGTTTTTATTTGGTAATTGTCTTTTTTATAATATTAATGATAATTATAGCAAACATGCATCAATTATTTATATTGTCCATGTACTATATTAATGTCTTACATTCATTTTCTCATTTAGTTTTTCTCATAAATTCTCATACAATATTTGAATCTTTCAAGTGTTATATTTTGCACCAGAGGGCTACCTGACCCAGAGTTTAAATGGATGTAAAAGAATCATACATCTGCAACTTTGGATTCATAGATAATTTAGATTTAGCCTAATTAGATAATTTAAATAAATTAGATAATTTATAGATAATTTAATTTAGCCTTCTGTAAATAAGTAAGTTTATATTTTAAGTTCCACAATATAAAGGCAAAAACAAAAAGAAAAAAATCCTCATGTGAGGCTGACCTGAATTTATCTTGGAAAATTATTTCCTTATAATTTCCAAGGTACATGCTTTATTTCAAAAGTAACTTTCTTTCAGTACCATCTCCTCTTTTGTTGCTTATTTATTTCTAAATCCAATGAGCACTCTGACTTTCCAGCATACTGAAACTGATGCTGACTGTCAAGCATGGACTGTGGTGTATAAGTAGCTCTTGCAAGATACTAGGATCCATAAACAGTGCAGTAAAAACCCAGAAACATATGCATTTAACTGCTTTGTAATTGATGGATAATCATTTCACTTCCACAATCAGTGATGTATGAAAATTTATTGCTTATATTTCCAAATCTCTTCACCCTGCCCACCCCCTAGGCCCTCACATATATATCCTCTTGACTGTAAAACTGACTGATGCTTATTTAAATTCCACAAGCTCAGAGGCATCACAATTTAACCATGGATATTCATTTCCATGATCTAACCCTCATACATAAAATAAAAGTTTCACTACAAAGTCACAGGCTACTCTCAGTGAACTCTATACCAAACCTTGCAGGATTGTATTCCTGGTAGCTGAATATTTCATTTCTAGAAGAAGTTAACTGTGAATACATTAATTTCCAGAAAAAAAAATTAAATTCATAGTTTTTTAAATTCATAGTTTTTTTAAATTCTCAAATTGTGAAACAGAGAAAATGTTTAGTGCTTTGCAATGGTAATTAGGATGATTGAATGGAAAGAATATGGCAGATTTGAATTCAAATCCTGATTTGATAATTTTTTAGTTCTGTGATCTTGAGCAAGGTGTTTAATCTACCTGAGCTCAAAATCTTTATCTGTAAAGCAAAGGTAATAATACAATCTCATAGGACCCCTTTGAGGAGTAAAGAAGATAATTTTGGCAAAATAATTAATTCAACAACTATTTATCGAGCATCTATTATGAGTAGGTACTGTGTTAGGTACTAGAGATTGAGACTAATAGAGAAACTCTGCTTTTGGGGCACTTAGAGCTGAGTTGAGGAGATGGACAAATAAGTAGTCAGTAACACTAGTGTTAGGGATGTGAGCAAGTAGAGGCACTGCCAGGTGAGGAGTCAGGATAAGGCACCCTCAGGAGGGGATACCTCACAGATGAACCAGGATTGGGCAGATTCTATGCAAAAGTCCTAAAACTGAAGCAGCTCAGGGTGGCATGGGTGCATGGTGAGGTAGAAAAGTGACATGGGATGAAAGTGGCAATACCATGAACAGCCTCACGAGGGAATTTAAACCTCACCCTGGACATCCTTAATGATTTTAAGCAGAGAAAATACATGGTCAGTTGTATGTTTTGGAACTCATCCTGGCTTACTGGTTCTTGAACTTTCACATCTGGAAGGAGTAAGGCTGGTAGAGGGTATGAGAGAGGGTAGAGAGACTGGTTAGAAAAGCAAAACAGGAAAACGTGGGGAAAATAATGAAGGTCTAAAATAATGTGACCATTGCTGAGGCAGGGGGAAAAGGACAGTTAGGATCTACTGAGGTAAAGTTGGTAAGATTCAGGCCCTGAAAAAGAAATGGTGGGATGGGTCTCATCTGGATCAAGGAGTAAACTGTAGCACATTCCTTAGGGTATGGAGAAAAAACAAGTTTGGGGAACCAAGTTTGGATGCCAAGAGCTTGATGGATCTGTATGACATTTCCATGGAAAATGGCAGCCCCAGACACTGTGGTACACTGACCATAACCTCTTGGGCATGAACTTGTGACTTTTTACCTAAGAGTTTCCTCTCTCCGTGAGCATGGATATCCAAACAAACATAATGAAGAGTTAGTCTCTGAAGCTGTCTTCTGGCCATGACAAAGGCAGTTGAGGGATACGTACCCCATCATGTCCCCTCCTCCCTCTGGGGGAGGATAAATCTAAGATGCCTTCTATACTATCTCCCAGAGTGTCCCATCAGGACTGAAGTCCAGTTGCACACAAGTTGTATTCTGCTTCGTGATAAATCCTTGATTCCTGTACCATTTCCTCATCCCTCTGTGGAGCTTTCTGGGATATCCTCCCAAATTAACTACTTGCATTCAAACTCCTGTCTCAGGGTCTGTTTATAATGAGAGATCCCATCCAAGTCATGCCTCGTGGGCACTGGGCATATAGATCTGTATAAGGAAAGAGATGTCTGGGTAGAAGATATAAATTTAGAAATGATCAGCATAAATAAAATTGTTGAAGCCAGAGGAAGAAATGAATTCATCTTGAGGAAGGGAGGAGAGGTGAGATATTGGAACATAAGAGAAAAAAATTTAAATACTCAAGCACAGTGAAACCAGAATTAATACACACCAGTTCATTTTCTTTTTTTTTTTTAAGATTTTTATTATTTATTTGACAGAGTTCACAAGTGGGCAGAGAAGCAGGCAGAGAGAGAGGAGGAAGCAGGCTCCCTCCTGAGCAGACAGCCCAATGTGGGGCTTGATACCAGGACCCTGGGATCATGACCTCAGCCGAAGGCAAAGGCTTTAACCCATTGGGCCACCCAGGCACCCCACCAGTTCATTTTCAAATAGTGATCTGTGGCAGAGAAGTTCTCAAACAAAGTTGCTGGAAATACTGGACTAATTATTTTATAGTTATGTAATCAATTTAATTTATAGTTCTTCTGTACCTGGAAAATTGAGTATTTACTGGCTCTTTATGAGCTGTAACATTTTATGACTTGTCAGGGCATTGATTGATATGGCACGCTGAAAAATAATCATATAAGATTACTCTAAAATACGTGTCAGTATCTGTCATTTTGACAGTGGAATTGCAATACTATAAATCTACAAAGATTAAAAATTTTTAAGTGGAATGTTTTAAGTTGAGTATTTATTAAAATACCTCAACACACTGAAAGAAGAAACAGAAACAAATTACTAATTTGACTTAAAGAAAATTTAGGTCTGGAATTTTAGGTCCATATGTTTGTTTGTTTGTTTTTATTTATTTTCAGTGTAACAGTACCACACCCAGTGATCCATGCAATACGTGCCCTCCTTAATATCCACCACCTGGCTCCACTAACCTCCTACCCCCCCGCCCCTTCAAAACCCCTCAGGTTGTTTTTCAGAGTCCATAGTCTCTCATGGTTCACCTCCCCTTCCAATTTCCCTCCACTCCTTTCTCCTCTCCATCTCCCCATGCCCTCCATGTTATTTGTTATGGTCCACAAATAAGTGAAACCATATGATAATTGACTCTCTCTGCTTGACTTATTTCACACAGCATAATCTCTTCCAGTCCCGTCCATGTTGCTACAAAAGTTGGATATTCATCCTTTCTGATGAAGGCATAATATTCCATAGGGTATATGGACCACGTCTTCCTTATCCATTCGTCTGTTGAAGGGCATCTTGGTTCTTTCCACAGTTTGGTAACCGTGGCCATTGCTGCTATAAACATTGGGGTACAGATGGCCCTTCTTTTCACTACATCTCTATCTTTGGGGTAAATACCCAGTAGTGCAATTGCAGGGTCATAGGGAAGCTCTATTTTTAATTTCTTTTTTTAAAATTTTATTTATTTGTTTGACACAGAGAGAGAGAGATCACAAGTAGGCAGAGAGGCAGGTAGAGAGAAAGGAGGAAGCAGGCTTCCCGCTGAGCAGAGAGCCAGATGTGGGGCTTGATCCCTGGACCCTGGGATCATGACCTGAGCCGAAGTCAGAGGCTTTAACCCACTGAGCCACCCAGGCGCCCCTCTATTTTTAATTTCTTAAGGAATCTCCATACTGTTCTCCAAAGTGGCTGCACCACCTTGCATTCCCACCAACAGTGTAAGAGGGTTCCCCTTTCTCCACAACCTCTCCAACACACGTTGTTTCCTGTCTTGCTAATTTTGGCCATTCTAACTGGTGTAAGGTGGTATCTCAATGTGGTTTTAATTTGAAT
>PISX010017016.1:0-44609 GCA_004024625.1 Mellivora capensis
CCTTCCCGTTGAGATCAGGAACACGACAAGGATGCCCACTCTCACCACTCTTGTTCAACATAGTATTAGAAGTCCTAGCAACAGCAATCAGACAACAAAGAGAAATAAAAGGTATCCAAATTGGCAAGGAAGAAGTCAAACTCTCTCTCTTTGTAGATGACATGATACTTTATATGGAAAACCCAAAAGATTCCACCCCCAAACTACTAGAACTCATACAGCAATTCAGTAACGTGGCAGGATACAAAGTCAATGTACAGAAATCAGTGGCTTTCTTATACACTAACAATGAAAATACAGAAAGGAGAATTAGAGAATCAATTCCATTTACTAAACACCAAGAACCATAAGATACCTGGGAATAAACCTAACCAAAGAGGTAAAGGATCTGTACTCTAGGAACTACAGAACACTCATGAAGGAAATTGAAGAAGACACAAAAATATGGAAGAACATTCCTTGCTCTTGGATCAGAAGAATAAACATTGTTAAAATGTCTATACTGCCTAGAGCAATCTATACTTTTAATTCAACTTCAACAGTTGACTTGCCATTCCAATCAAAATTCCACCGGTATTTTTCATAGAGCTGGAGCAAATAATCCTAAAATTTGTATGGAATCAGAAGAGACCCCGAATTGCTAAGGAAATGTTGAAAAACAAAAATAAAACTGGCACCATCACCTTACCTGATTTCAAGCTTTACTACAAAGCTGTGATCACCAAGACAGCATAGTACTGGCATAAAAACAGACACATAGACCAGTGGAACAGAGTAGAGAGCCCAGATATGGACCCTCAACTCTATGGTCAAATAATCTTTGACAAAGCAGGAAAAAATATACAGTGGAAAAAAGACAGTCTCTTCAATAAATGATGCTGGGAAAATTGCACAGAAGAATGAAATATGTAGAAGAAAGAAACTCAACCATTCTCTTACAACATACACAAAGATAAACTCGAAATGGATAAAAGACCTCAACATGAGACAGGAATCCATCAGAATCCTAGAGGAGAACATAGGCAGTAACCTCTTCGATATCAGCCACAGGAACTTCTTTCAAGATATGTCTCCAAAGCAAAGGAAACAAAAGCGAAAATGAACTTTTGGGACTTCATCAAGATGAAAACTTCTGCACAGCAAAGGAAACAGTCAATAAAACAAAGAGGCAACCCACGGAATGGGAGAAGATATTTGCAAATGACAGTACAGACAAAAGGCTGATATCCAGGATCTATAAAGAACTTCTCAAACTCAACACACACAAAACAGATAATCCTATCAAAAAATGGGCAGAAGATATGAACAGGCACTTCTCCAATGAAGACATACAAATGGCTATCAGACCCATGAAAAAATGTTCATCATCCCTAGCCATCAGGGAGATTCAATTTAAAACCACATTGAGATACCACCTTACACCAGTTAGAATGGCCAAAATTAGCAAGACAGGAAACAACGTGTGTTGGAGAGGATGTGGAGAAAGGGGAACCCTCTTACACTGTTGGTGGGAATGCAAGTTGGTGCAGCCACTTTGGACAACAGTGTGGAGATTCCTCAAGAAATTAAAAATAGAGTTTCCCTATGACCCTGCAATTGCACTACTGGGTATTTACCCCAAAGATGCAGATGTAGCAAAAAGAAGGGCCATCTGTACCCCAATGTTTATAGCAGCAATGGCCACGGTCACCAAACTGTGGAAAGAACCAAGATGTCTTTCAATGGACGAATGGATAAGGAAGATGTGGTCCATATACACTATGGAGTATTATGCCTCCATCAGAAAGGATGAATACCAGACTTTTGTAGCAACATGGATGGGACTGGAATAGATTATGCTGAGTGAAATAAGTCAAGCAGAAAGTGTCAATTATCATATTGTTTCACTTATTTGTGGAGCATAACAAATAACACGGAGGACATGGGGAGATGGAGAGGAGAAAGGAATGGAGGGAAATTGGAGGGGGATATGAACCATGAGAGACTATGGACTCTGAAAAACAACTGATGGTTTTGAAGGGGCGGGGGCTGGGAGGTTGGGGGAGCCAGGTGGTGGGTATTATGGAGGGCACACATTGCATGGAGCACTGGGTGTAGTGCAAAAACTATGAGTTCTGTTATGCTGAAAAGAAATTTAAAAAAACAACAACAACACTGTATTAGCATTTCACACCAGCTTCTTTATCACCCTCATGATATACAACCATGTCTCAATAACCCCATATCCAATTTTTCTCCCACTTAATCCATACTTATTCTGTCAATTGACCAAGCTTTCTGACTCACAAGTCTGGTTATATCATTCCGACTTGAAAATTATTTCCCCCTGTTCTCAGAATAAAATTGCATGAGAACTGCAGGAAGAAAACCCATACTACCTATTTTAAACAGAGTTTTATTCCAAGAAATTAAAAGCTTACAAATTAGTTAGGACTGAAGGAGTGGGCTCTAGCCCAGTTCTCCAGGAATGGTTCTCAGAAATACAACAGCATTTTCCCACCAAAGCTACTGCTGCCTCAGCCACAAACAAGAACACAGATAGTCAAGGCTCCAACTCAAACTGTTGACTTCAAAATATAGTACTGTAAGTGTAATTTCAGGATCAGAAAATCTCTACTACCATGAGAGGCTCTCAATACCCACCAAAATCTAGAGATAAGACCTTGGGAAAAATGCAAATTATTCACCATCATGACTGCAAAGAGATACAGCCAGAAGCAGCAGAAATATAGGCTCCATTTCAGTTCTGCTTTCCAAATCTCATGGGAAGACATCTTACTGGTGAAACTATCTATTGCAAAAGATTCTGGAAATTCATATTTTTAGATTCTTTGACTCTGAAGTAGAGAGAGGGTCACTAAAGGAGGCTAGAATTAAATAAAGCTACTCCCAATATGTACCAAAAATGTCCATCTAATTCTCCAGTCTTCTTAATCATTCTCCCCATTATTCTCTCCTTACATCCTTCAGTTTATCTATGCTGATAACTTGTTTTTCTCCTAAAAGGCTAAATACTTTAGAGTCTCTCTAAATTTGCCTACAATATCCATGAATGCCCTTTCCTTCATTTTCATACTGTGCAACTGCCACTCATTCTTCATAGCTCACCTCTTCTGCAATTCTCAGAAATAATTACTTCATTTTCCCTGAATCCTTTAACCATTTATTCTATTCCATTGTCACTAAATCTATTCATCTTGTGTTATGGTGTTGCCTTACCCTTGTTCTTTTACATCCCATCTACCTAGCCCAGGGTCTAAAATACACAACAAAAGTATATTGGCAAAATGAATCTGTTGAGCAGAGTTAAAATTCTTTCAAATCAGACTTGCTCATAAAGTGAGGTAGACCTATATATACTAATACATTTATAAACAGGTTATGAATGCTGAATCCACTAGAGCAGAAAAAAGTAATTACAGAACAGAAAAGATAGTTGATATCTCATAATAAGGGGATAATATAAGCATAAAACCTCTCTCTTGCTCTCTTTTCTCAGAGGACTCTAGAATGTGGAACTCATCAAGCTTAAGTACCAAACAGAAGTAAGTCAAGTGCCTAGCCTGTTATTTATATATCTCCCTCTTGTGGTAATTAGAGAGACTTCATCTTCTTTTACAGTAGTCATATTTAGAATTTAATAGAAACAAGGCACTCTTCATTTTTTTAAAAAAAGCTGCAACATTCATGTGGTTTGAAGTAAATTAATCCAACAAGTTTCTGCTGTTTCTCCTTAAAGTTTTAGTCTTGAACAATGCAGAGAAGAAAAATATGGGGTGCTTGGATGGCTCAGCAGTTAAGCCTCTGCCTTCGGGTCAGGTCATGATCTCAAGGTCCTGGGATCAAACCCCACATAGGGTTCTCTGCTCAGCAGGGATCCTGCTTACCCCTCTCTCTCTGCCTGCCTCTCTGCCTACTTGTTATCTCTCTCTCTATCAAAAAAATAAAATCTTAAAAAAAAATTCTAGTGAGTCCTTTGCTCTCAGTGACTACTGATACTTGATGGTTTTTCTCCTTTTTCAGTACAAATATTTCAATAAAGATGTAGAGATGTCAAATATTTTATGATATGAAGTTTCTTTCATAGAGTATTTTTCTTTGAGGAAATAAGATTCTTCCAATGCCTTAACTCTCCCTTCTGAAATTAACTTTGTAGGCGGACTAATATATTGGAGTTTCACTCAAAAGGAATGGTCCTCTGGAATTCACCACAAAGATAATTTGGTTTTGGTGAAGGTCAAGTCCATCATACCCCACAAAGCCCATACCACAGTTACCTCTGCCAATTCAGGTCCCCTTTCTCTGAATTTTTTTTTACTGTAGTTCAAGTTTTCTTTCAAAAATATTTATTTATTATCTGCTACATTCAACACACTTTCCAGGAAAGAGATGAAATAAACCAACATCTGGCCCTTAGGAGTTTACCATCTAGTAGAGGCTATAAACCATGCACTTAATAACTGTAATATAAGGAAGAGAATGATAAAAGACAAGATTCAATGGTCCTTAAAATAGGTAAGAGGTTTATATGTGAAAGATTTTCAAATGTTTCTACTACCTTAAGATTCTAAAATCATATTTTGGAAGAGCTTCCCAAATGATTCTGATATGCGCATCCCCCCTTTCCCTTTAAGAATCACTGAAATGAGAGGAGTTCAAAGGATACAGATTACTTCCTGGATGGGGGAATAGGGACTGGGATGACTTTAGGAAGGAAATGACAATTGGTTCTGAGAAACAAGGTACAATCTCCAATATCTACAAGGACCAAGCAAGTCACATTAAAAAAAAAAAAAAAAGAAGAAGCAGCATTCTAGGACAAGTTGTTGTGAGGGAGTGCTGGGCACTGTGGCTAGCTAGAAAGCTCCTGTCCCTTTTTACATGGAAAAGCCACTTCTCAGCCCCAACCAACTGTATCATGCAGGAGAATAAGCCTAACACTGCTGTATGTTCCAATTTTTCAAGTGATATAAATTTGGATCTTTGTGTTGAATTGGCAATTAGTTCAAAACAATTTAAAACACTATGTAGCTCCACAGTGTACAGACAAAACCAAATGGGTGTGAGTTACATTAGGCCTCTAGGATATTGGCCATTAACTGAACAGATACTATTTCAGACTCTATGCCAGGTGCTGGAGTATATACTAGGCCCAAAGGAAATTGATAAGAAAACAGATGATAACTGTAAGGTATAACCAGGTCCTGATAACACTCTGAGAACACAAAGAAAAAGGCATTTGCTTCTGAAAGGACTATGGAAAACTTCAAAGAGGAAGGGACATGAGGGTTGAAACATAAGCAAGCATTTTCTAGGTGGGCAGCTGGGAAGAGACAGGCAAAAGAAACAGTGTTTATAAAGGTTAAACAATATCAAAGCATCTCAGGAAAACCATAAAGTCCACCAGGGCAATATACTTGATTTTCCCCCTTAGTGCACTTTATCCAAGGTTATGGATAGAAGATTATCCAAAAATATTTCTTGACAAATTTTGAGGCTCACAAATATAAGATATATTAACAATAAATAGTTCTCTCTAGTGATCTTCGGGAGTATTCCAATCTCCAAAGAGCACAAACCCCATGACTCATTCCAGTGCTCCATGATGTAGTAAGACTCTTACATTAAGAGGAAAAGGAAGTTAAGATCATGAAATTCCCTCCCCAGAGCCACACGTAGGTAACCTTCAATTGCTCACAGGTTGATTATCTAGTAATGAGAAATTCATATTCTTTGCAGTGTTCTCTCCTTCCTCTTTTATTCCTTTTTGTCTTGTTATCTGATCATATCACTTGCCTCAGAAAATCTGTTAGGAGGCAGACATCCAGCTCATCCCTTTGCAGCATATTAATAGCTTTGAGATAAGAGGTGAATAAAGGCATATAAAATTCACCAGTGATTTCTGCATTTTCTGAGAATTTTGGCCATCATATTCTTATGCCCTCCCCCACCATTACTTTGGATGAAATGAGTCAGCATTTTGACTCAAATTTGAATCAAAACAACATTTTGAAGTCCAAGAGGACTTCAGATTGCCTTGTCAATAAAATGATTTCAAATTGTAATTCCCTTTGCCTCAGAAATCAAGACTCCTAAGCAAAAACGTATTATCTTCACTTAAGCTGTGGACAACTGTACTCATTTCCATGAGGGCCAATATGGCTAAACATTTTCTAAAGGAATGGATGTGATTACAAACCATACTTGTCTGCAAGCACAGAGTTCAGAAATTCAGATTATTTTATATGAAGAACAAGGAATGGAAACAGGAAACTATATCACCATGCTACGTACTATGGAGAAATGGTGAGGAGCTATGCAAAAGCGTAAAGGGTGAAAATCATGCTCTACCTCAGTTTCCCAAAGGCTATAGCCTATCAGGGCTAGGGAACAAAAGGAAAAACTTTCTTTCCCAAATTGTTTCTTGGCTCATAAATCTCATTCAAGGAAAATATTTTTCTCTTTCTATTCCCTCTCCAACCCCCAATTTATATAGTCCTCTGCAATTTCCCTCAACATCATTTGCTAAGTATATCATAATATACTCCTTCCCTGAGGCCACCATTTCAAGAGACACCTTCCCCTAATCTGGGAAATTTTAAAATAAATCTCCCCATTTGGATTTTCTTCCCTCAATATATTTAGAGTTGGAAACACATTGGTGAAGGTTTTAAAAGCTAAAATTGTACTTTGAAACATCAATATATTTGGGATGTAGGCTTATGGTGCAGAATGACTCCTGAGGGCAAAGTCAATCACCTCTGGTTTGTTGAGTCTTTAAAACTATTTTACAAATGCTTTTGTTAAAATAATAACCCTCTTCTCTTCCCCCGCCAAAAGCTATGCCAAACACTCTATCCTTTCATGTGGTTTTGGAGGAAAATTTAGTCCATATATTTTTGTCTTATTTAAACTCAGATCATTACAGGTTTTAGGTGCTTCTTGTCCCACAGCCAAGACACTTGGCTATCTTCATAAAAACAAATCAAATCGAATAATGAGAACTTGTTTGAAACTCAAATCCTCACATGTGAGGCAAGGTTATATTGTGAAATCAACATCTCCTTATTTCTATTTGGTTTTGTCTAAGCCAGGGTTAGCAAATGATAACCTGTGGGATAAATCTGACACACTGCCTGTTTCGTATAACTTATGAACTAAGAATGGTTTTTCTATTTTTTTAAAAAATTTTATTTATTTATTTGACAGAGATCACAAGTAGGCAGAGAAACAGGCAGAGAGAGAGGAGGAAGCAGGCTCCCTGCTGAGCAGAGAGCCCGATGCGGGGCTCGATCCCAGTACCCTGGAATCATGACCTGAGCCAAAGGCAGAGGCTTAACCCACTGAGCTACCCAGGCGCCCCGGTTTTTCTATTTTTAAATGGTTATAAAAATAAAAAATTTAAACACACAAAGAATTATATGTGACACTAAATGTATGTAACCTACAAGCCTGAAATATTTACCATCTGGCCTTTTACAGAAAAATATTCCCACCACTGATCTAGCCAAATAAACATCCCTCCATTTTTTAGGTCCTTGTCAAATATCTAAACTCCACTGCCATCTATCTTTACTTACAGTGTAAACAAATCATAAAATGGAAGAAAGTTGTTTTATATTTGATTTTCTGATATATATTGTGTATTATCTTAATTTGGGTTCACCCACAAGTAAGTCATGAAACAAAGATTCATGTGCAAGAGGTTTATTTGAGAGGTGATCAAAGGAAACTCTAGCAGGTAGAGAGAGAGAGGTAGGCTAGGGTATCAGCCAATACAGGATGTGTTATCATGCAAGTCTCCTATTGTAGGGAAATGAAGTTTCAACCTGCAGGGGAGCACCAGCTGGTGTGGGATGGGCACTTTAGAGTTATTCTACATGTGAGGCAAATGAGAAAAGGGACTGACACATCAATTCTCATCAGATTTGGTTGAAGTCTGCTTCCAGAAACTGGTAATTCTCTGCAACTTCTAGCCTGTAAGCACACCTGCAGAGTGGTTTCTAGGCATCAGAGGAAGACACCAGACAACAATATGTAGTTGCTAATAGTTTGAAGAGATACAGGTGGGCACTAAGAACATCTGTAATACTCCATCTCTTACGATGCCCCACATTTTAAATGAACTCTTTACAATCACTGCTTCTCCAAGGTGGTCACAATTTCTTTTATTTTCTACAGGTTTATTGAGATATCATTGACATTTAGCATTGTATAAGTTTAAAGCGAATAATGAATGTGTTGATTTAATACATTTGTATATTGCAAAATGATAACTACCACAACAGTACCTCCATCTGATTTCTAAAACCAAACTTACAACCAGGAGTGTTGGTGAGAAACTAATGTTTCTATTTCCACAAATGACATTTTCATCTCTCTCTTCCACCACCCAGAGTAAATTCTCCTCACCCTTAGCTAGCACTTTTGTTGATCTAGATCACTTTCATCCCTTAGAGTCTAAACTTCTGGTTAACATACCCTAATAAGCTCTGATTACGAGGCTTACCTGCCCATTCACAATGAACACTTGACTACATCTAAAGGGACCTAGTAAATTCCCTAAGTTCCAGATATAATCCTCCTTGTCCCTATTACATCACAGCAATCTCTTCTCTGCATGATAATCAGCATCATCTATGCTTGACAGCACAGTATAATGTTGTATGATATAGTAGAGTAGAGTAGGGTAGAGAATGATATAACTTATTTGATGGCCCACTTGTCTACATGCATAAAGAGCCCACAGTGTCCAGGCTGCAATCATAGCTTTAAGATTAGTAGAACAGTTAATGTATTTCCCAGAAGAAGTGTCATTTACTACTCCCACTGGAAACCAGGCCCTCTAATTCACTAGAGACCAGATTTGTGAAGATGAGAAGCACAAATTCCCTACAAAGGTCACTGGGAATGGATGGGAATGAACCATGCCTACTTCCACATCTTGTTTCCCAGACTCATGTTCATTAGTTATCAAGGACACAACACCATATAACAAACATTAGTTCAAAATATGTATCACATCATGAAAGACAGTAACCAGTACTGAAGTGTGTATTCATCAAGCTGGCTCTTCAGCTATGTATTAAAATGGCACTGCAACAATTCTACCAGGTAGTATCTCTTGAGTGAGGTGATCTGTTTTAAGGCCAGTGGATCCTATGGTGGTCATGTGCTCATTGTTACATCTTCCCTTTAAAATGGGTTGTTCGATTTAAGGGGATGAAGGATCTTATGATGATAAATCAGACAGTAAGTACATGATCCCTCTGAGTCTTCAGACAGAAGTGGTAACCAAGCCACTATAGCAGAAAAGATCTATAGTCTAAGTGTGTCCCCCAAAAATGTATATGTTGAACTACTAAACCCCAAAAGTAATGGTATTGGTAGTTGAGACCTTCAGAAGATACTTAAGTCATTAGGGTGGAGCCCTCGTGATTAGGATGAGTGCTTTTGTTAAAGAGATTCCACAGATGTCACTAGCTCCTTCCACAGTCTGAAGACAAAGTAAGAAGCTACCAACTATGAACTAAAAAGGCCCTCACTTGACCATGCTGTAGTCATGATCTTGGACTTCCAGCCTCCAGAACTGTGAGCAATAAATTCCTGTTGTTTATAAGATACCTAATGTGTATTTTGTTACAGATGCCTATACTGACAGAGGGCAAACCTATATATTTATAACATATGCCAATACCATACCATGGAAGAAGGAATTTCTGTACTCTTCAGGTGGAAGGGGGTCCAATGTAGTCAAATTGCCAATAAGTGGCTAATTGAATTCTTCAGAGAATGGTACCATATGAGAGTTCAGCTTTAGTCTCTACTACTGACATTTTGGACAATCTGCAGTACCAGTCAGATCAGCCTAGGTAAAAGGAGCTCATGTTGTTGGGCCTACCCACAACCTCCATCTCTGCTACCATGACTACTTTTGTATATTATGCAAGCATGAGTGGCCACAAAAACAAAATTTTGCTTACCTCTAATGGATATCTATTCAACCAAGCTATTTAGTGCCACCTCTGTGATGGATGCTGTCTGGTAGGCATTGATACAAGGCACAAAGTTTTGAACACTTTGTGCTACTCTCATTGGACTATCTACATGCCTCTTTTCTACAACTCTTTGTCCCTAGTTTTCAAATCTTGCTCCTTCCAGGCTCCTGACTAATCTACAAAAACCACTGATAATTTTCCAGGAATTTATGATCCTTACTTCAGGACATTTATCCCTGTCCACCAATTTAATAGCCAGATGTAGTGTTCAAAGCTCTGCCCACTGAAAGACTTTCCCCTCAGCACTGTCTTCCAGGACTATCCCTGAATGTGGCTGTAGTGCAGCAACAGTCCATGCTGAATTTAGGTCTCTATACTCTCTTCCTATATTAGTTATTGTGAACTCCTGAAGCCATAAGCATGAGTTAAAGAGGCATCAGTACAATAGGACTAGGTGACATGGGGGTCTGGCCACCTGTACACTCAGCTGTGCCTGCTGGACATTCTCAGGCCTGATCCTGAGTATATAATTTCCATTATACAATGGCTTGCTGCTGTGTTTTCCTGATATTATTACCTAATAGTTCTGACAATATCCAACTCATCATGAGAAGCTCCAATTACATAATCATTAAATGTCCTCCATAAGGCTGAGAAGCATGCCAGGAACTGCATCTCAAACAATGAATACTTTTCTACTGCAGATGGCATGGCTTAGCTCCAGGGTTCTGTGCTGTGACTCTCCTACTGGGACTTGCCAGAGACCTTGTCAGAGATACCTCTAATAATTTGGGATCTGTTGAGTCATATGGTCCAATCAGCTAAATTGTATTAAAAATTGATACTACTGTAGAGACCCCTTTTTCTTTGCACCCTATTCAAAACTGGTAACCTCATGAATTTCATGACAAATGCATTGGAACATTTCAAAATCTGGTCTGTGCTGTCTTCAAAATCTGCCTACCAAGTTCATGCCTAGATCTTAGAGGTAGGTGGTACACTTGATTTGGGTAGAGTTTATCTCCCATCCAACTGTATGCATGTGTCTTACCAAACCATCCAGAATACCCACCACTTCCTGTTCCCCAAGTCCAATTAACATGATACTACAAAACTAAAACAAAGAAGATACCACAATATTAAAACTTCAGCGATAATATGCCCCAAATTTTAATATAAACCCCCATTGCCAAGTTTTAAGGAGTAATTGATTAACATAGAGTCAACCTGGGACAAAATGGTGGTTGATACTCTTGAGACTGCATACAAACCATTCCAACCCAACTGTAGCATTCTCACATCAACCTCCTCAGCCCTGACTTCAGAATGGAACTGTGGGTAGCTGATATGCTGTCTATCTAAACATAGGGCACTGACAGGTTAAAGGCAGCTTCTTTGGTATTCTAAAATACATACAGAACTCAGCTGACTTTTCTTTACCAACAGCAGATACTGTTTTGCTTCCAGTGCCTAAAAAGTCTGTATTTGAAAAGACGCTTCTCACTATATTCTTGAATTGGTTTCAGTTATACCTGAATGACTCATATTCATGCAGCTGCCTGTGTAGGGAAGTGTTTTCAGCAGGCTTAGGTAGCTGTTTAGAGGGTAAAGTGAAATGTGTATTTCCTACAATAAGATTTCTACTAGAAAGCCTGGGCTACACATGCTCAGTTTCACTTTCTAAAATCACTGATCTTATAAGTCATCCCTTCTCCACATCATCATGTGAGAAGTCAGCGAAGGAGGCAGGAGGAGAGTCCAGAAGGGATACAAAGAAGGGAGGTTCCTCCATATGGAAGGAAAGTCTATGATTAGGAACTACATATTTTCTCCTAAAAATGACTAGGAAGATTCCTGGAAAGAATAGTGGAAAATAAAGTTTTGCTATTGCTTAAAGATTTAAAGCCCATGACATGAAAAAAAGAGTCCCTATGCTCAGGAGAAAATAAGAAGAAACACATGGATTAGGTTAGCATCTACAGGAAGTAATAACATATCTTGTCTCTAAATCACACACACACAGACACTCCACCCCCAAAAGCTGTTATAAATTCAACCAGAACTTAAAGTAGTCAAGGGAAGGAAAATAAGTAAGAGTATAACAATTGGGTTTCCCTTCTTTCTTCAAAATAGGCAAGTCATAGAAACCAGAACTGATGAAGAATAGCTCCAGCCAGTGAATTATAAGATGATAGTCATGATCAAACATATTTCAGCAACATGTGGGAATTACCAAATCCCCTATCCTCACATTGTCCTTTTTATCACATGGTAAAGGGAAGGTATTAATTCTTGCTATATCTACTTCACAAGGCTGAGTGAAACTCAAAATGAAATAAGGAAGAGCTCTGTAAACTGTAGAATGAGCTACATGTGTTCATTAACATTCCTCTTTCCCATGCAAAGAATAAGGTTGGTTTCTTCATTAGTTGCATGGTAGTTGGGTGACAGCAGGGTTTCAGGCTGTGCTTTCCCATCTGCCTAACCTAGCAAAAATTTCCAATTCACTTCTAAGTACAAAGCCTTTTGGCCACCATGATTCCCTGCAGTGGATCCTAAAACAGATTCTCCCAATGCTTCTGTTTCTTGTCCCTTTCTTTGAAGTAGATTGAAATCTGGATGATCCATTTGTGTGGTTTCTTGGCATAGTACTGGCTCTTTGCTTTCTGAATCTCATAGGGTCCCACTGCAACCATCCATTTTTTTCCTTTTGAGTATAAAGGCATTAAAAATGACCAAAGGTAATCACAACTTATCCAGACATGGTAGACACTCCATATTAATTATTTCATCTAATCCTCACAACATTTCTCAGGGAGGCAAAATCTCTGTTTTGTAAATGAGAAAACTGTGGAAAGTTATCAATAATTTGTAAGTTGTGCATGAGTGCTTATGCACACACACACACACACACACACACACACATACACTAAGGTATATGGTGGATCTGCAGAGACTTTGTGAAGAGTCACTGGTACTTCTCTTGTGGAATCCTTTCTTAATCCCAGGTAGAGTCTCATTCGCCCATGTGCTAATTCCATATGGCCATCTAACCTGCTTCCGTACTTGGACTAAGTAATGATATCTCATGGAATACTTAGAGTGAGTCCACATTATAAGAGTTATCTTCCTTGTGTTATGCAGGGGAAATGCTATTTTAAAAGCTGGCTGCTATTTGAGTCAGATGCTCTCAGAAGACAGCAGAATTTCCCTTGAAGAAAAATATGTTCTTTTCGTGGAGAAGCTGTGTTTATTAAATGTATAGCTATAGTCTACTCTGGGTGAAGAATGAGGAAAAAAAATCAACTCCTCTTGTTCTTTCTTGTCTTTGCTTACAAATATTCATTAAAGGAGAAAATCTTGGCCACTGGAGATTATTTCATAATTCTTTAATTTTACATACAAAGAAACTAAGACCTAGAGATATTAGGTTGACTTTCCCAAGGTTACACTGCTAGTGAATGACAGGGATCCTTTCACTACACCAAAATCTCTCCCATTCAACAACCTTCACAGTGTTCTGCAATAGGTGTTCAGGGGAAACAATAAGGAAAACACATTCCCTAAATACCAGGGCCTCGTATATGGATGAATCAATAACTTACACAGTATAATTAAAAGTATGATAAGATAAATGCCATCTCACACAATAAAAAGGTAAATACTATTATGGGTATTAAAAGAGTTCAGTTTGGTTAGATGTTCCATGGACAAAGATGCATTTAAGACTAGATTAGATAGGTATATTTTAATGTTATTCTTATTTGTAAACAACAAAAAGTCCTATTCAAGCTGGCTTAAGTATGTAGAAAATTTTTGTTCATCAACAAAAATCCAGAGGTAAAGCAGACTTCTCAGCTTGTTGGCTCAGTGGCTCAAAAGTTTCAACTATTACATTAAAATAATATTTCTATTCCACTGCCCTCACTATCACCAGCTTTCTAAGTGCATTTCTCATAAGATGATAACAACTGGAGCTTCCTTGTTCACAGTGGGAAATAAGTACCTCTGCTCCAATGATAGGTGAGAATTACTTCTTTTCTTCCTTATTATGACAAAGTGGGTCACATCATACCCACTCTGGTCACTTCAGTCATGGTCCATGTACCAATTACCATCCATCCATTCCATCCCTCCTATATAATGTATAATCTCCTATTGTTATACAATAAGGTGAATGGGATGCTAGGGTGTCAACAACACCACGTTTTTAATAGGCTTTCACAAGAAAAACTAGAAGATGAGACAATCTTAATAGAGATAAGAGCAAGAATAAAGGCATAGAGAGAGGAGAACTCAAAGTGTGAGCATCTGAGTCTGCCTTTAGCCTGGAATATACACAAGGAGATATACAAAGGAGGGAGAGAAAAAGTTGTAATGATGGGTTTGGTTGACATTATTAAAGGGACTTGAGCATCAAGGTAAGATAACTAGTGTTAATGGGAATTTTTGAAAGTTGTGGGCTTTTTTTTTTTTTTAATTTTTTTTTTTAAGTTGTGGGCTTTTTTAACAAAAAAGACACAATCAGAAAATTACTTTAGAAATAATTTTTAGTACAGTTTGGAGTGAAAAAAGAGCATTTAGATGACTAATGTATTATGCAAGATTAAATGCACTAAAGCCCTAAATTTAATTGAGTAGTTATAGGTAGGGGAAGAAAAATAATAATATAAACATTGAAGAGGTAGAGTCTAAGGGACTTTCTGAGTGATTGGATGCAAGTAGGAAATAAAGGTAAACGTGAAAATAACTCAGAATCTCAGACAGAAGTGGGAGTTGATCAGAAGATATTAAGGAGAGAGATTAATCAGTTTTAAAATTCTAAGGCATTATATGGAGACTTCTAGCACATAGTCAGAATTCAGGTCTGAGAGTGGTAGAGAGGTGAAAATTGAATAAGTGGGAGCAGGCCATAGAGAGAGGGAGAGACCAGTGGAGATAACAAATGGGCCCAACACACAATCTCAGGTGACTTCTGCATCCTATGGTTAAGCATGGACTAGGAATTAGCTGAAGTGACTGAGAGGACAGAGCAGCAGAAGGACAAAAGGACCTATTGCAAGCATTCCCAGATGAGGCTGTAAGGTAAAGTATATTATGCTGCAAAAAGTTTAAGTAGAATGAAGAGGGAGAAAGGCCTGTTCCATGAGGTGGTCTGAGTATCTGGTGACATTTCAGAGAATTTTTAGCAAAAATAAAATCATAGAATGAAAGGGTAACTTAATTGGGTGGTTAGAAAGGTTTAATGCTATATTCTATGGGTTCTGTTATAGCATAACATTTTGATCTGTACCTTTACTTGCATATTTCACCCTCATCTCTGAATGTTTCAAGAGCTTTGGCCGTGTTTTGTCTAACTTTGGGTTCCCAATATGCAACTCAATATGCAATATGCAACCCTTGTAAGTCCTAGGCTTACAAGGGAATGTGAAGCAAAGGGAACAAATATTTGATTAAATGGAGCAGACAAAAGGAGAGGGCTAATTTACAGAAAAATTGGAAATGCAAGTGAGTGTAAAAATAGCATATAGGTGGAGGTGTTAACCTTGGCAAGAAGGAGGCACACTCAGAAAATAGAAACATTTGAAAATAGGAAAAGAGGTTTGAGAGATTCCTCTGGGCAACCTCAGTTCTCTAAGTGTGGAAGATAAGTAAGAAGCAGGACAGGAAGGAAGCCAAGGGGAGTGAAGCAGTTCTGTCCAGAAGATGTCAGAATTCAGGTCAGAGCCAGCCACTGGTCTTCTTCCATCATTGGCTAGACCTATGGTACATTCCTCTTTTAATCTTTTTTTTTTTCTATTTTTTATAGTCTTGTTGCTTTCTACAGAGTTGCTTCCACATCCTTTTCAATGTTTCTAACATTGAAGCCTTAACCTTCTGTATGATGGTATTTGGAGATGGAGTCTTTGGAAAGTAATTAGGGTTAAATAAGGTCGTAAGGTCGAGACCCCAATTCAATGGCATTCATGTCCTTATAAAAGGTGGAGGAGACACCAGAAAGACCCCCACCCCACTCTCTCTTCACACACAAAAAGAGGAAAGGTCATGTGAAGATACACCAAGAAGGTGACCATCCACAAGCCCAAAAGAGAGATCTTACAAGAAACTGAATCTTCCAGTGCATTGATCATGGGCATCTAGCCTCCAGAATTATGAGAAAATAAACTGCTATTGCTTAAGTCACCCAGTCTGTGGTAATCTATTATGGCAGCCCAGCTGAGAATTATAATCACCAAGTAACAGGATTTCTTTGCCAGTCCTGGAAAATGCCCAGGATCAGGAGTGTTTAGAACTGGGTTCTATCCCTGGACCTAGACTAATTCAGAAACATTGGACCCATATCTCGACCTCTCTGAGCTTCAAGTACAGCATCCATAGAATTAGGACACCGAATTAAATAATCTCAAAGACTTCTTTCTAACTCTTCTGGTTATGATTCCAAGAAGCAGTTTCAGTTTAGAAGGTTCATAAATATTGTCAAGTCCCCAAATGGAGACCATATCATCTCCATTAGTAAAGACAGATATTCAGTCAACTGACCTAAAGGACTTTTAAATACTCACCTAGTGCAAAAATTCTGATAGTTGATAAAGTTGGTGGTGGCAACTGAGAAGGTGTAGTTAAGAAAAAAACCTGGAAGGAAAAAAGTGTCATTCAGAGAAAACACCATCAATTTTTAAAAAGTGAATTGCAGCCTTCTTCTCCTCTTTCCTTTGCAAACCATGATTAGGCTGTACTTTGCTTGAGTTTACAGTAATGATACCTTACACTCAGCCCTGTGCATTCTGAAGAGTGTGCTTGAAAGTACTTTACCAGCTTGTAGAACACAGTCCTTTCCTAGCAGGGTGTACTGTCTGGCCTCCTCTGCTTTGCCCCTCCTCCATGGTTAGTTAATCAGCAGGAATGCTTTTTAGGGCAAGTAGGTTGGGAGGCCACTCTAAGAAGCACATTTCCACTGACACAAAAGTAAGCATGGTCCTGGGAAAATAAAGAAGAGCATTCCCATTGACTGAAGGCTTAAGGTGTGCCACATGTAATACTTGATATTTTCACCTGGGTTGACTCATTATAACTTAATTCCTCATAAATTACTACTAAAATATAAGACAGATTATCCTACTGCTCTATATCTCCCTTTACTAGGATTTTATTTTATATGCATTTGGTTCCATTAATCAGTCTCTCCCTCTCTCAGTGTAAATTAGACAAGTGAAACCACCATTTTGTAAGGAGTGTACAAGCTCACAATGAACGAAATGGTAGCACTTTACAATCTGGAGTCAGGGCAGACACTATTGCAGAGGGACTTCTCTATCTACTAGAGATGAGGAGCAAGGAGGCATGGGAGAAATGCTGGCTTTGAAGTAAGATGGATTTTCTAGGATAGACAATGTACTAAGTACAGATTTCAATGACTGCAAAGTTGTGCAAAGAGTCAATACTGATCTATTTATTTCTGAATTTTCCCAAAGTTTACACACAATCACTCTCTTTGGGGGCACTTCTCTTTTCACAGATGTTCCATGTTACCCAGAATTGTGTATGAATCACATTGGTAAATAGTTAAGTATAAAAATATTTCCTACATTTCTATGTAACTTCCAAGTCTTCAAAGTATTTTTAAGTGCTATCAAATGAATATATGATAAAGTTCATTGTCCCACTTTATAGATGAGGTAAATGATGTATAAAAATTTCAATGATTTGGTCTAAATAACTAATCTATAAAACACTGATAGATAATTCTCAGAAAGAACACAATTTAATAAAAAATTTCAACCCAATAATATTTTAAATTTTTTTATTGAGGCTTAAAAAGAAAAAAAGAAAAATAGGAAAGAAATCATAAGATTACAGCTAAAGAAATTTTCACAGAATGAAGACACTCAAAAAGCCACCTCAATGATTAAGAAAAAGAACATTACCAGCACTTCCAAAGTTCCCCTCATTCCCCTTCTAATCAGCACTTGTAGGAATCAATGCTAAGGAAATATTCAGAAAGAAAGACAGTGACTTACAGATGGAGATGTTTATTACAAATTTATTTATTATAGTGAATAATTAGAATAATTCTAAATACTCAGCTCTTGGAGAATGGTTAAATTAATCATGGTACAGTTATAGACCAGAATAATATCCACATTTGGCCTCCCACTCAAATATGAAAAGTGAAAAGAGCTTAGTTCTTACTCTAACAAGAAATAAACAGATAAACTACAAAAACATCGTTTTGAAAAATATGTTAAAGAATTTAAAATATTCTTCCAATCCAAGATCATGGAATGGTCTTCCATCTTTTTGTGTCTTCTTCAATTTCTTTCATGAGTGTTTTGTAGTTCCTCGAGTACAGATCCTTTACCTCTTTGGTTAGGTTTATTCCCAGGTACCTCATGGTTCTTGGTGCTATAGTAAATGGAATCAATTCTCTAATTTCCCTTTCTGTATTTTCATTGTTAGTGTATAAGAAAGCCACTGATTTCTGTACATTGACTTTGTATCCTGCCACGTTACTGAATTGCTGTATGAGTTCTAGTAGTTTGGGGGTGGAGTCTTTTGGGTTTTCCATATAAAGTATCATGTCATCTGCAAAGAGAGAGAGTCTGACTTCTTCATTGCCGATTTGGATACCTTTTATTTCTCTTTGTTGTCTGAATGCTATTGCTAGGACTTCTAATTCTATGTTGAACAAGATTGGTGACAGTGGGCATCCTTGTTGAGTTCCTGATCTCAACGGGAAGGGTGTGAACTTCTTCCCATTGAGGATGATGTTTGCTGTGGGTCTTTCATAGATAGATTTTATGAAGTTCAGGAATGTTCCCTCTATCCCTATACTTTGAAGCGTTTTAATCAGGAACGATGCTGGATTTTGTCAAATGCCATTCCCATCAAAACTCCACAGGTATTTTTCAAAGAGCTGGAGCAAATAATCCTAAAATTTGTATGGAATCAGAAGAGACCCCGAATTGCTAAGGAAATGTTGAAAAACAAAAATAAAACTGGTGGCATCACGTTACCTGACTTCAAGCTTTACTACAAAGCTGTGATCACCAAGACAGCATAGTACTGGCATAAAAACAGACACATAGACCAGTGGAACAGAGTAGAGAGCCCAGATATGGACCCTCAAGTCTATGGTCAAATAATCTTTGACAAAGCAGGAAAAAATATACAGTGGAAAAAAGACAATCTATTCAATAAATGGTGCTGGGAAAATTGGACAGCTATATGTAGAAGAATGAAACTCGACCATTCTCTTACACCACACACAAAGATAAACTTGAAATGAATAAAGGACCTCATTGTGAGACAGGAATCCATCAGAATCCTAGAGGAGAACAGAGGCAGTAACCTCTTTGATATCAGCCACAGCAACTTCTTTTAAGATATGTCTCCAAAGGCAAAGGAAACAAAAGTGAAAATGAACTTTTGGGACTTCATCAAGATCAAAAGCTTCTGCACAGCAAAGGAAACAGTCAACAAAACAAAGAGGCAACCCACGGAATGGAAGAAGATATTCATAAATGACAGTACAGACAAAAGGTTGATATCCAGGATCTATAAAGAACTTCTCAAACTCAACACATGCAAAACAGATAATCATATCAAAAAATGGGCAGAAGATATGAACAGACACTTCTCCAATGAAGACATACAAATGGCTATCAGACACATGAAACAATGTTCATCATCACTAGCCATCAGGGAGATTCAAATTAAAGCCACATTGAGATACCACCTCACACCAGTTAGAATGTCCAAAGTGAGCAAGACAGGAAACAACGTGTGTTGGAGAGGATGTGGAGAAAGGGGAACTCTCTTACACTGTTGATGGGAATGCAAATTGGTGCAGCCACTTTGGAGAAGAGTGTGGAGATTCCTCAAGAAATTAAAAATAGAGCTTCCCTTGACCCTGCAATTGCGCTACTGAGTATTTACCCCAAAGATACAGATGTGGTGAAAATAAGGGCTATCTGTACCTCAATGTTTATAGCAGCAATGGCCACAGTCGCCAAACTGTGGAAAGAACCAAGATGCCCTTCCACGGGTGAATGGATAAGGAAGATGTGGTCCACATACACTATGGAGTATTATGCCTCCATCAGAAAGGATGAATACCCAACTTTTGTGTCAACATGGATGGGACTGGAAGAGATTATGCTGAGTGAAATAAGCCAAGCAGAGAGAGTCAATTATCATATGGTTTCACTTATTTGCGGAGCATAACAAATAACACGGAGGACATAGGGAGATGGAGAGGAGAAGGGAGTGGAGGGAAATTGGAAGGGGAGATGAACCATGAGAGACTATGGACTCTGAAAAACAACCTGATGGTTTTGAAGCGGCAGGGGTTGGGAGGTTGGGGGAGCCAGGTGTTGGGTATTATGGAGGGCATGCATTGCATGGAGCACTGGGTGTGGTGCAAAAACTATGAATTCTGTTACACTGAAAAGAAATTTTTAAAATGTCCATTATAATAAAAAAAAGAATTTAAAATATTTAAAAAGAAACTAAAATGCACTAAATGCTAGAAAGTGATGACCTTTTCTACAAGAGAAGAGGCCTACAGCTGCATTCATCCTTGGCAGAGAGGCAGGAGGAAGAGGAAGCCATCTTAAATGAGGGTGAGAAGACACAAGCTGTATTTTTAACAAACTTAATGGCTGTTTGTGAGCTACCATGAAAAATTAAAGTCCTGATGAGGTACCAGCCACAGAGTAAAGCCATACCCAGCTGCCAACTCTTCTACCAGCCTTCTCAAAGTCAAAGGTTTACTATGCTGCTGATAGCTAGAGTCAGGGAAGTAGAGCTGAGTTAAATCCTCCATGAGGCACATGGGACATTTCTCAGGTCCATGGTGGTGGCTTACTGAAGGCTAGAAATAGGCAGGAGAGCTAACAGAAGTATTTCAAGGTGTTTCAGGAGGCAATATAAGCCTTTGCTAGTACCTTCACTCCCCCTAAAGCTAGGAACAGGTAAAGAAAGAGAGATCTCCAGAATTCAAAAAGCCAGGAATGGGACTAAAGAACAAAGGGAATCCTCCAGTGACCCAAAAATCTGTTTTTCAGGTAGGTATAATAGAGAGATTGTTCACAGTTCAGAAATCTGGTACTGTTTCCAACGCAGAGAAAAATCACTAGAATCTTATTAATACTCAGGTCTCAGGATCTGACAACACGTTCTTAAATGTCCTCAAAACATTTGAAGCCAATGAGAAACTGAATTTAACTAAAGTTGCCACAAGTCCCAGGCCTAGATGGGTAAAATTGGACAATTACACAGTGGATTTATTCAACTTCCCATCCTAGAAAACTGACCAAAAAAAAGGAGGTACCTTTAGGAGGGGCAGTAAATATTATTTAATTCGGTCTTTACTATTATTTTTCTTATAATATCCATCATATAATCAAATATTATAAGACATATAAACAAAGGATAAATTTGACTCATGGTTAAGAGAGGAAATAGTCAATAGAAGCAGGTTCCCAAATAATAAAGATTTGGAATTACCAGGAAACAACTTTTAAATAGTTATGATATGTATTTAAAAGAAACTGTGGGGAAATGTGGAAAAAATGCATTAAAAGATAGGAATTTCAATAGATGGATGGAGATTATATTTGAAAAATGGAAACACCAAAAATAAGAAGACACAAGAAAAGAAATGAACTTATTCTAAGGGCTAATACCAGAATTGTTGTACTTAAATACAAGTAAATAAAAATTATCCAAACTGAAATACAAAAACAAAGTATGAACTGAGGATCTGAGTTCTATTGTACAACCACCTAACATAAGGGTTATTGCATACATACATAAGAGATGACACAGGATCTACACAGGATATAAATACAAACTGACTTCATTATTCCAAAACTCCTCATCACATTTAGGACATATAAAAGAGAATGGAAGCTTTAAAAAGAGAACTATGGGAGAAAAAGTTATTTGGGGTAAATTATTTTCTTTTGGAGAGAGAAATGCTACATGGTTCACATTTTCTTCCTGTGAGAGAGGTGGATATAAAGAAGTGTTGCAAAAAAAAAAAAAAAAAAGAAAAGAAATGTTGCATCCTAACCTTGTAAGAGGGTCCTCACAAAAATATACAGAAATAGTTTGTAAAGATAAAGGTTGGTCAGCTCTACTTCCAACTACTCTCACCCTCCAACCCCAAACAATGCAGAGGTAAAAGCATACCTGCCCCCTATCTGAAGGATAGGGGCTCTGTAGCTTGGGAAAATGGTGAACATATTCCTAACAGGTGATATTTTCCTGCGTGGAAAATCCATAGGGACAGCAATGGGATGCCTTGTTGTTTTATTGGAGGTAAAGAGAAGGGATTCGGTATCTTGAACTTCTAGGGTAAAGGACACTGGCATGTTTCCACAAAAGATACAAAGAGACTTGTTTGATATAATTGCTTTAACAACTTTAAGTCATTGTTAACTTAGACTATACAATATGGAGTTGCCTTCCTTTAAAGCAGGTTAACTCTGTGCCTAATTGTTGGTACGGTGAATATCCAGCAGAATTGGCTATCATTTCCAATAAGCTCTTTTGGGCTGTGGCAAACAAACTAAGCCGCCCATCATTTAGGATATTTATCAGACAAAATCAATAGACATAGAAGAGAGTAACAACCTTCAAGCTTCCCCCCCCCCCCCGCAACATATACTGGAGCCCTGCTACCTACAAAGCACAACACTAAGTATTTGGGGATCACATAGACACAGATACTGTTCTTAAAAAAAAAATACATGATCAGATGTAATTAGCACCATGAGATAAATACTAATTTCTCTGGTTATTTAGGAAAGGAAGACACAACTCAGCTGAGCCTATTTTGGAAATATGGTGGTGGCAGTGGGAGGATGGATGTGGCAAGTGGGAAAAGTAGAAGAAATCAAGATGGCTTAGTGGAAAAACTGGCATTTGACCCAAATTAGAAAGTTGATAGATTAGTAAGAATGCAGTGGCAAGGAGCAAGATTGTCCTAACAGAAAACAGAATGAAACAATATGGTATCTTAGAAATGGAGTAAGCTTGGGGCACCTGGGTGGCTCAGTGGGTTAAAGCCTCTGCCTTCAACTCAGGTCATGATCCCAGAGTCCTGGGATCGAGCCTCGAATTGGGCTCTCTGCTCAGCAGGGAGCCTGCTTCCTCCTCTCTCTCTGCCTGATTCTCTGCCTACTTGTGATCTCTGTCTGTCAAATAAATAAATAAAATGTTTTTTAAAAAGAGAGAGAAATGGACTAAGCTGTGGTATCAGACATATCAAATTTAAAATCCCTGCACCACTACTTTATACGTGTGACCATGGCAATTTATCTCACTCCTCTTGATCTCAATTTCATGATATATAACATGGGAATACTAGCCCTGCTATCATCTGAATATAAAATTCATATATTGAAATCCTAAGGCTTAATGTGATGGTATTCAGGGGTGGGGCCTTTGGGGGTGATTAGATTATGAGTAGTATTAATGCTTCACAAAAGAGGCTCTGGAGAGGTCTCTTGCAACCTTCTTCCATATGAGGGCACAGTGAGAAGTCTATAACCTGAAGGGCCTTCATTTGACTGTGCTGGCACCCTGATCTTAGATTTTCAGCCTCCAAAACTGTAAGAAATTCTGTTGTTCATAAGCTACCCAGACTGTGATGTTTTGTTATAGTAGAATGAACGGAATAAGGCAAGCCATAGTTTTTAAGCATGGTATATAAGCACCCAGTAACAATAGTTCTGGCTGCTATTAATTTTTAATAAAGTCATGGATGTGGGGAAATTCAGAGGTGTATAGGAGAGATCATAAATCATGCAAACAGTAGAGGGGAAAAGTAAATGGAAAAAAAAATAATAGTATCCTGATCATGGAGCACTGAATTTGGAGCCTTATTTGGTAGGCAATGGGGATACTTACAGGGCTTTCAGAGGGTTCTGAGCTGTACTTCAGAAGATATAATCTATAATGTTTTATGTTATTGTACAACATATTTTATCTGCTTCTTGTGTAGATGTAGAAGCCACCTCACATTCTTACAAATCCAGGACAAATAACACAAACCAATGACACAGGTTCAGTGATGCCCATGAAACACAATGAGGCATACAAAGAGGGAGTGGACCCTATCTAGCTTCAAGGTCATTGATTCCATGTGAAAGCACGAGGATATGTGGCCAGATTGTTCTGGCTTTTGGGGGAAAATGTGATGCTTTATGTGACATCTCCTATTTTTTGTATGTTAGATGTTTTTAAACAACATTAATGGATCAAACATATTGATGGGAGTAAACTATTTGAGATCTCTGACCTAGAGTCTCCCATATCTTAAAAGGATCTTTGATTTATCTTTTCACAATCAAGTTCCAGAAAATGTCTATCTTTGCTGTTTTGGTTGTTGTTTTCCCCAAGCAATAAAGATATCTGCTCTCAAACATGAATGCTCTCAAACCTCTAGAGAAGCAGAAATCTTTCTGACACCTTCAGAATCCCAGATTTTTCCTGCTTTTGGACATTATTTTTTAAAAAATGGGCTCCAGGTTCAATAAGAGAACTCTGTTATAAATTTCAACATATCTTCTCTGATAGTTCTGGGGCCTGAAACAACATTTGGCAGTTGTAATATGAAGTTGTTTATTATTTTACTATGTAAGATTATTTCTTTGAGGTTTTTAGGAAAGGTTAATCTTCAAATAACTTCCAAAATTCTCCATAATATCAGAATATAGTCATGTTTTATCAAGGTTTTGTCACCTTCATGCTCAAGATGTAATAAGAATAGAGCTAGCATTCATTGAGTGTCAAACAAACAAAAATAATGAAATAATAAAGATCAGAATAAAAATAAATCAATAATCAGAAAACAACATAAAAGATTAACAAAACCAACTCTTGGTTCTTTGAAAAGATTAAAAACCATTAGCTAGACTAATTAAGAGAGAAAGAGAGCACCAAATAAGTAAAATTATACAGTGGTGAACTGAACGTAATAAAGAAAGAAAGAGAAAAAGAAAGAAAGAAGAGACGTTACAACCTATAATGAAGGATTATAAGAGACTATACTGGAACTATACTGGAAACCTAGAAGAAATGGCTAATTCCTAGAAACATATAACCAACCAAGAGTGAATCAGGAAGAAATACAAAATATAAACAGACTAAGTAAGGAAAATGAATCAGTAACCAAAAATCTATCCCATCTCCCCCAAAAAAAGTCCAGGACCAGATGGTTTCACTGGTGAATTCTACCAAATGTTTATAAATAATTAATTAATGCCAATCCTTCTCAAGATCTTCCCAAAAATTAAAGAGGAGAGAAAACTACCAAACTCATTTTATGAGGCCAGCATCACCCTTATACCATGGCCAGATAAGGGTAATACAAGAAAAGGAAAACCACAGGCCAATATCTCTGATTAATATAGATTGATAAGGAGGAGTAAATATGGTGGAGAAGTAGCAGACTGAGATGACATCAGGTAGAAGGAGATCACCTATATAGCTTATCAAACCATTCTGAACACCTACAAATCCAATAGGAGATCAAAGATAAGAAGAGCAACAATTCTAGAAACAGAAAATCAACCACTTTCTGAAAGGTAGGACCGGGGGAGAAATGAATCCAAAGTGATGGGAAGATAGACTGCGGGGGGGCAGGGGCCAGCTCCAGGCAAGTGGCAGAGCAACGGAGCACAAAATCAGAACTTTTAAAAGTCTGCTCCACTGAGGGACATCGCTCCAGAGGCTAAACCAGGGTGAAGCCCACACAGGGGCAGTGTGGCCTCAGGTCCCACGGGATCACAGAAGGATCAGGGGTGTCTGAGTGTTGCAGAGCTTGCAGGTATTAGAGAGGGGAAGCTGGCTACAGAAACAGAGCTGAGGAGTGATCTCTCAACTCGGGGTTACCTTGAACTATAATCTGTGGCACAGACCACTGCTCTGTGAGTGGGGTCCCCACAAGATCCGGGGAGACCCCCCCCCGGAAGAGCCCAGGGATCTGTAGGGTTTGGAGACTCCAGGCAGAGCTGTGTGCCAGAGACAGAGACACTTGGTCACAGGCCAGGTGAGCTCAGAGTGTAGCCGGAGGCCGGGAAGACAGGAGTGACTGAGCACTTTTCTCCAAGCGTGGCCAGAAGCCAGGGAGTTGGGAGTGATTGAGCACTTTTCTCTGAGGGCCCACTGAGGAGTGGGGCCCCAGCTCTCGTCTCCTCTGGGCCGGAGATTGGGAGGCCACCATTTTCATTTCCATCTTCCAGAACTCTATGGAAAGCATTCAGAAAACAAAAGCTCCAGAAAGCAAACCCAAGCGGATTACTAAACCCGGCACCTGATAAGGGCTGTGCAATTCCACCTTGGGCAAAGACACCTGAGAATCACTACAACAGGCCTCTCCCCCAGAAGATCAACAAGAAATCCAGCCAAGACCAAGTTCACTTACCAAGGAGAACAGCAGAATTCCA
Source organism: Mellivora capensis (assembly GCA_004024625.1). NCBI lineage: Eukaryota > Metazoa > Chordata > Mammalia > Carnivora > Mustelidae > Mellivora > Mellivora capensis. The sequence goes on from PISX010017016.1 coordinate 26,456, forward strand.
GAGGAGGAGAAAGCAAAGCATGGAATTCAGGGCCTTCTCCCCATGATTCTTTAGTCTTGTAAAGTTAATTAATTTTTTTTAATCTTATTTTTTTTCTTCTGCTAATTTTTTTTAACTTTTACCCTTTCCTCTTTTAACATTTTTTAACTAGTTTATCTTAACAATACCTTTTATTAAAAAAGTAATCTTTTTTGAACTTTCATTGTTATAGTCATATTTTATCCTTCATTGTATCTGACTTTTTTTTTGTATACACATAGGGTTTTTTATTCTAAAAAATTTGGGGTACTACTTCTTCTACTAGATCAAAATACGCCCTAAATCTAACATCAGACTTGTTCTAGTCTCCAGCCCAAGCAAATTCTCTCCACTTTCTTTTTCTTTATTCTCCCAACCAACTTACTTTATCAACTCCTTTTTTAGAAATTTAAAAAAAAAATTTCATCTTTATAGTAATATTCCATCCCTTCATTGTGTTACATTTGTCATTCTTTAAGATTTTGGGAGGTAGTTTCTTCTAAGAGACCAAAATATTCCCAAAATTAAGTGGGTGACCCTGTTCTAGTCACCAGTCTAATATATATATATATATTTTTTTTCTCTCTTTTATATTTTTCTTTATTTGTTTTCTTTTTTTAATTTTTTTTCTCTGAGCTTCTTTTTACCCCTTTCTCCCCCCCACAATTAGGGGTCTCTTCTGATTTGGTTAAAGCACATTTTCCTGGGGTCTTTGCCACACTTTTAGTATTTTATTTGCTCCTTCATATATTATTATCTGGACAAAATGACAAGACGGAAAAACTTACCACAAAAAAAAGAACAAGAGGCATTACTGAAGGCTAGGGGCCTATCAATATGGACATGGGTAATATGTCAGATCTAGAGTTCAGAATGATGATTCTCAAGGTTCTAGCTGGACTTGAAAAAGGCATGGAAGATAATAGAGAAACCCTCTCCAGAGAAATAAAAGCCCTTTTTGGAGAAATAAAAGAACTAAAATCTAACTAAGTTGAAATCAAAAAAGCTATTAATGAGGTGCAATAAAAAATGGAGGCTATTACTGCTAGGATAAATGAGGCAGAAGAAAGAATCAGTGATAGGGAAGACCAAATGACAGAGAATAAAGAAGTGGAACAAAAGAGAGACAAACAACTACTTGACCACAAGGGGAGAATTCAAGAGATAAGTGATATCATAAGACAAAACAACATTAAAATAATTGGGATTCCAGAAGAGGAAGCAAGAAAGGGGAGAAGAAGGTATATTGGAGAGAATTATTGTAGAGAATTTCCCTAATATGGCAAAGGGAACAAGCATCAAAATTCAGGAGGTGCAGAGAACCCCCCTCAAAATCAATAAGAATAGGTACACACCCCATCATCTAATAGTAAAATTTACAAGTCTTAGTGACAAAGAGAAAATCCTGAAAGGAGTCTGGGAAAAGAAGTCTGTAACATACAATGGTAAAAATATTAGATTGGCAGCAGACTTATCCACAGAGACCTCACAGGCCAGAAAGAACTGGCATGATATATTCAGAACACTAAACAAGAAAAACATGCAGCCAAGAATACTATATCCACCTAGGCTATAATTGAAAATAGAAGGAGAGATAAAAAGCTTCCAGGACAAACAAAAACTGAAAGAATTTGCAAACACCAAACCAGCTCTACAGGAAATATTGAAAGGGGTCCTCTAAGCAAAGAGACACCCTAATAGTAGTAGGCCAGAAAGGAACAGAGACAATATACAGTAACAGTCACCTTACAGGCAATACAATGGCACTAAATTCATATCTCTCAATAGTTACCCTGAATGTTAATGGGCTAAATGCCCCAATCAAAAGACACAGGGTATCAGAATGGATAAAAAAACAAAACCCATCAATATGCTGCCTACAAGAAACTCATTTTAGACCCAAAGACACCTCCAGATATAAAGTAAGGGGGTGGAAAAAAATTTACCGTGCTAATGGACATCAGAAGAAAGCTGGGGTGGCAATCCTTATATCAGATCCATTAGATTTTAAGGCAAAGGCAATAACAAGAGATGAGGAAAGACACTATATCATACTCAAAGGGTCTGTCCAACAAGACCCTATGCCCCTAATGTGGGAGCAGCCAACTATATAAGCCAATTAATAAAAAAATCAAAGAAACACATTGACAATAATACAATAATAATATGGACTTTAACACTCCCCTCACTGAAATGGACAGATCATCCAAGCAAAAGATCAACAAGGAAATAAAGGCCTTAAATGACACACTGGACCAGATGGACATCACAGATATATTCAGAACATTCCATCCCAAAGCAACAGAATACACATTCTTCTCTAGTGCACATGGAACATTCTCCAGAATAGATCACATCCTGGGCCATAAATCAGGTCTCAACTGGTATCAAAATATTGGGATCACCCCTGCATTTTCAGACCACAATGCACTGAAGCTAGAACTTAATCACAAGAGGAAATTTGGAAAGAACTAATATATGGAGATTAAACAGCATCCTTCTAAAGAATGAATGGGTCAACCAGAAAATTAAAGAAGAATTGAAAAAATTCATGGAAATTAATGATAATGAAAACACAACGGTTCAAAATCTGTGGGACACAGCAAAGGCAGTCCTGAGAGGAAAATATATAGCAGTACAAGCCTTTCTCAAGAAACAAGAAAGATCTCAAATACACAACCTAACCCTACACCTAAAGGAGCTGGAGAAAGAACAACAAAGAAAGCCTAAATCCAGCAGGAGAAGACAAATAATAAAGATCAGAAGATCAGAGCAGAAATCAATGAAATAGAAACCCAAAAAACAATAGAACAAATCAATGAAATTAGGAGCTGGTTCTTTGAAAGAATTAATAAGATTGGTAAACCTCTGGCCAGACTTATCAAAAAGAAAAGAAAAAGGACCCAAATAAATAAAATCATAAATGAAAGAGGAGAGATCACAACCAACACCAAAGAAATACAATTATAAGAACATACTATGAGCAACTCTACCCCAACAAATTTCACACTCTGGAAGAAATGGATGCATTCCTAGAGACATATAAACTACCCCAACTGAACCAGGAAGAAATAGAAAACCTGAACAGACCCATAACCAGCAAGGAGATTGAAACAGTCATCAAAAATCTCCAAACAAACAAAAGCCCAGGGCCAGACGACTTTCCAGGGGAATTCTACCAAACATTTAAAGAAGAATTAATTCCTATTCTCCTGAAACTGTTCCAAAAAATAGAAATGGAAGGAAAACTTCCAAACTCATTTTATGAGGCCAGCATCACCTTGATCCCAAAACCAAACAAGGATCCCATCAGAAAAGAGAATTACAGACCAATATCCTTGATGAACACAGATGCGAAAATTCTCACCAAAATACTAGCCAATAGGATCCAACAGTACATTAAAAGGATTATTCACCATGACCAAGGGGGATTTATTCCTGAGCTGCAAGGGTGGCTCATCATCCACAAATCAATCAATGTGATACAACACATTAATAAAAGAAAGAACAAGAACCATATGATGCTCTCAACAGATGCTGAAAAAACATTTGACAAAGTACAGCATCACTTCCTGATCAAAACTCTTCAAAGTGTAGGGATAGAGGGCACATACCTCAATATTATCAAAGCCATCTATGAAAAACCCACTGCAAATATCATTCTCAATAGAGAAAAACAGAGCTTTTCTGCTAAGGTCAGGAACATGGCAGGGATGTCCATTATCACCACTGCTATTCAACATAGTACTAGAAGTCCTAGTTGCAGCAATCAGACAACAAAAAGAAATTAAAGGCATCCAAATTGGTAAAGAAGAAGTCAAACCATCACTCTTTGCAGATGACATGATACTATATGTGGAAAACCCAAAAGACTCCACTCCAAGTCTGCTAGAACTTGTACAGGAACTCAGTAAAGTGTCAGGATATAAAATCAATGCACAGAAATCAGTTGCATTTCTTTACACCAACAACAAGACAGAAGAAAGAGAAATTAAGGAGTCCACCCCATTTATAATTGCACCCAAAACCATAAGATCCCTAGGAATAAACCTAACCAAAGAGGCAAAGAATCTATACTCAGAAAACTATAAAATACTCATGAAAGAAATTGAGGAAGACACAAAGAAATGGAAAAATGTCCCATGCTCATGGATTGGAATAACAAATATTGTGAAAATGTCTATGCTACCTAAAGTAATCTACACATTTAATGCAATCCCTATCAAAATCCCATCCTTTTTTTTTTTCAAAGAAATGGAACAAATAATCCTAAAATTTATATGGAACCAAAAAAGACCTCGAATAGCTAAAGGAATATTGAAAAAGAAAGCCAAAGTTGGTGGCATCACAATTCCGGACTTCAAGCTCTATTACAAAGCTGTCATCATCAAGACAGTATGGTACTGGCACAAAAACAGACACATAGATCAATGGAACAGAATAGAGAGCCTTAAAATAAACCCTCAACTCTATGGTCAACTAATCTTCGACAAAGCAGGAAAGAATGTTAAATGGAAAAAAGATAGCCTCTTCAACAAATGGTGTTGGGAAAATTGGACAGCCACATGCAGAAAAATGAAATTGGACCATTTCCTTACACCACACATGAAAATAAACTCAAAATGGATGAAGGACCTCAATGTGAGAGAGGAATCCATCAAAATCCTTGAGGAGAACACAGGCAGCAACCTCTTCGACCTCAGCCACATCAACCTCTTCCTAGGAACATCGCCAAAGGCAAGGGAAGCAAGGGAAGCAAGGGCAAAAATGAATGATTGGGATTTCATCAAGATCAAGATCAAAAGCTTCTGCACAGCAAAGGAAACAGTTAACAAAACCAAAAGACAACTGAGAGAATGGGAGAAGATATTTGCAAATGACATATCAGATAAAGGGCTAGTGTCCAAAATCTATAAAGAGCTTAGGAAACTCAACACCCAAAGAATAAATAATCCAATCAAGAAATGGGCAGAGGACATGAACAGACATTTCTGCAAAGAAGACATCCAGATGGCCACTGACAGACACATGAAAAAGTGCTCCACATCACTCGGCATCAAGGAAATACAAATCAAAACCACAATGAGATATCACCTCACACCAGTCAGAATGGCTAAAATTAACAAGTCAGGAAATGACAGATGCTGGTGAGGATGCGGAGAAAAGGGAACCCTTCTATACTGTTGGTGGGAATGCAAGCTGGTGCAGCCACTCTGGAAAACAGCATGGAGGTTCCTCAAAAAGTTGAAAATAGAGCTACCTTATGACCCAGGGATTGCACTACTGTATATTTACCCCAAAGATACAAACGTAGTGATCCAAAGGGGCACGTGCACCCGAATGTTTATAGCAGCCATGTCCACAATAGCCAAACTATGGAAAGAACCTAGATGTCTATCAACAGATGAATGGATAAAGAAGATGTGGTGTATATATATACAATGGAATACTATGCAGCCATCAAAATAAATGAAATCTTGCCATTTGCGATGACGTGGATGGAACTAGAGGGTGTTATGGTGAGCGAAATAAGTCAATCAGAGAAAGACAACTATCATATGATCTCCCTGATATGAGGAAGTAGAAATGCAACATGGGGGTTTGAAGGGTAGGAAAATAATAAATGAAACAAGATGGGATCAGGAGGGAGACAAACCATAAGAGACTCTTATTGTCACAAAACAAACTGAGGGTGGTGGGGGGGAGGGGGGAGGGAGAGGGTGGTTGGGTTATGGACATTGGGGAGGGTATGTGATATGGTGAGTGCTGTGAAGTGTGTAAACCTGGCGATTCACAGACCTGTATCCCTGGGGCTAATAATACATTATATGTTTATAAAAAAAATTTAAAAACTATAAAAAATGTATAGATTGATAAAATTTCAACAAAATACTAGTAAACTAAATTCGACAGTTAATTAGAAGGATTATATACCATGATCAATGGAATTTATCCCTGTGATTCAAGGATGGCTCAACATACACATTCAATAAATATGATATATCACATTAATAGAATGAAAGATAAAAATCAGAAGATCATCTTTAATGATGCAGAAAGGGGTGCCTGGGTGGCTCAGTTGGTTAAGCGTCTGACTCTTGATTTCAGCTCAAGTCATAATCTTAGGGTCCTGGGATCAAGTCCTGAGTCAGGCTTCATGATCAGCAGGGAGTCTGCTTCTCTCCATTTATATATTATCTCCAAATAAATAAAAATTTACTCTAAGAAATATATTCATTCTAAGATCAGAAACAAGACAAGGGCACCCACTCTCACCAATTCTATTCAACCCATTCCTGGAAGTCCTAACCAGAGCAATCAAGCAAGAAATAGAAATAAAAACATCTAAATAAGAAAGGAAAAAGTTAAATTGTCTCTGTTTGTAGATGATATGAACTTATATATAGAAAATTCTAGATTCTACACACACCTAAAAAAATGATTAGAACTTATAAATAAATTTAGTAAAGTTGCAGAACACAACATCTATATATAAGAATCATTTGTATCCACTAGCAATGAATTAGAAATTTCATTTCTTGAAAAGGAAATGAAAATAATTTCATTTACAATAACATCAAAAATAGTAAAGTGCTCAAGAAAAAATTTAACCAAAAGGTGAAGGATCTATATGCTGAAAACTAGTGGAAACTGATGGGAGAAATTGAAGAAAACACAAATAACTGTAAAGATATCCCATGTTCATGGCTTGAAAGAATCAACACTGTTAAAACATCCAAACTATCCAAATAATCTATAGATTCAATGCAATCCCTATCAAGATTTCAATAGCATTTGTTCCAGAAATAGGAAAAACAATCCTAAATTCTTATGGAACCATGAAACACTCTGAATAGTCAAAGCAATCCTGAGAAAGAGGAACAATGCTGAAACACATCATGCTTCCTGATTTCAAATTATATTACAAAGCTATAACAATCAAAGCAGTGTGGTACTGGCATTTTAATAAACTGCATAGATCAATGGAACAGAATAGAGGGCCAGAAATAAACACATACATATATGGTCAATTAATCTACAACAAAGGATTTAAGAATATATTATAGGAAAAGGACAATCTCTTCAAACTGGAAAGCCATTTGCAAAAGAATAAAACTAGACCACTATCTTACGCCATACACAAAATTTAACTCAAAACAGATTAAAGACTTGAACATAAGAACTGAAACCATAGCACTTCTAGAAGAAAATAGTATGGAGGTTCCTTTAAAAATGGAAGATAAAACCATTATATGATCTGAAAATTCTACTTCTGGATATATATCCAAAGAAAATGAAATCACTATCTCGAAAAAGATACATACACTCCCATGTTTATTACAGCACTATTTATAATAGCTAAGCTATGGGAACAACCTAAGTGTCCATCCACAGATGAATGGATAAAGAAAACATGACTGATACACACATACACACACACGCACACAAACACACAATGGATTATTGTTAAGTCATGAAAAAGAAGGAAATTCTGCCATTTGTAACAACATGGATAAAACTTGAGGTTATTTTCGAACTGAAATAAGTTCAGACAGAGAAAAGCAAATACAGTAAGGTATCACTTATATGTGGAATCTGAAAAAGCCAAACTCATTGAAACAGAGTCATTATTTACCAGGGGTGGTAGGGAGTGGGTAGGAGAAAAGGGAAGATATTGCTCAATGGTGCAAAGTCACAAAATGAATAAATTCTGGGTAGCTAATGTACAACATGGTGATTAAAGTTAATAATATTGTATTGTATACCTGGAAGTTGCTAAGAGAATAGTAGATTTAGAAGTTCTCACCGCAAAAAAAGAAAAATTATTACTATTTAAGGTAATGGATGTGTTAACTAACCTTATTGTGGTAATCATTTTGCATTATTACATGATGATGAATAATCATCACATTGTATACATTAAACTTATACATTATTATAGATCAATTATATCTAAATAGAGCTAAAGGGGGAGGGAACACCGGCTGTGTAGATCACAATCCAGTAACTGGATCTTATAAAGTGTAAAAATTCAAAGAGAAGGAAACAGATCCATGATTCTAAATATGAAGTCTCCTTTTTGGCTACATGATCCAAGTCTAGATTGAGGAAAGAAATAGAACTTCTAGTCCTGCTGGGAATCAAGTTTTCACTTCCCCAGAAGCATACAAAGGTTGGCAGCAGTGAAAATAAAGTAAGTAATAATAGAGAGAAAATAAAACTGCCTCCCCTTGGCTCTGATATGTGTATGTATAGACCAAAATTACTAGAGACATCATTTTATTTCTCTTGAGGATATTTAGAACTACAATCCTATTATGTCTCAAGAGGCTTTAGCATCATATACCATATTAAACTCACACACATACATAAAGTCTCACTTTAGGTAGATAAGACACCAAAAATTGGAGATAGGGTGTTAAGGGTTCAAGTTTGTCTCCTATTCCCAACTTGAGGAATCTGGGACCCTGTGAACAGTTCACTGTGGTGTTTTAAAATCACCCTAGAAGCCTGGCCTCCAGTCAATCATTTTTTATGAACACAGCACAATCTGAAAAGCAAGGATAATAAATGCCCAACTGGGGCAAGAGATACTCTAATGTTGCAGGTCTGCAGTCTTGGCAATCAGGCCTTGGACCATCTCAGTGATTCTAGCATTTAGAAGTGAAGACAGTCTGTGGGATGACTGGCCCCTTAAGGACATGCACAGTAGTCACACATATTCCATCAGTCCTTTCTATCTAACCCCAGTGAGGTTTCTTTCTCTAATAGCTGTAGTAACCAGTCTGGTTCATTGAAGATGGTGTGAAAGAATTACGGTTGAAAGTTAAGGTTGTAATGGTCTCTGAGATCATGAAAAATACCTTTGCCAAAGGTCAGCTCCAGCTGTAACACAAGGGGCTCTGGGTACTACAGGTGTAGCAATTACTGGGTTTCAAGATGCCCAAAAATAATCAGACACTGTTTCTCTGCTTTTAGAATTGCAAAGTATCCATAAAATACTTGAAATCCTTAAACCAACTGAATGAGAATCAGGGCTGGGTATGCTGGAGTCTTGAGAATTAGAAATTTCTACCTCCAGTGTGTCAGGCAGTAAGGTGCCAGACATGTGCAGACTGAACAGCATCCATCCCTGACCACTCACTTAAGTATTAATCAACATGTGTTTATTGAGCACCTCCTAGTGCCAGGCACTATGATAAATGCAAAGATAAAGACAATGTGTTTCCAATAAGCTCTTAGTCTTCTAGAAGAAATGAAGCAAATACATAAAGAATATAATGTAAGGGAGGATATATTTAGATCTTAGAAGTATAAATTTTGAGGTCTTATAAGATAAATGGATTTTTTTTATCCACAGAAGGGAAAGTAAGGTGCACTCCAGCCAGAGAGAACAACTCAGAAAGAGGTGGAAAAGCACAGGATTTGTTCAGACAACACTCTGTAACACACTGGGAGGGGGGGCAAGATTAGAGCTGTGTACGGAAGCATTATTTCTCCTAAATGATAACCTGAGACAAGAATTTAGGTTAATATAGCTTACTTTGGAGTGATTACAGGAAACTCAGGAGAGGGATTAGTGAAGCCAGCCAGGACAGGTAGGGAAAGACAATGAAGGGTGCCCTTATCATTTGTCACTGTGGACAACTGGAACATGTTCCATCTAAACACCTACTGAAAGACCATGTAGAACATTAGTCAGAATGGTCCTCACAAGGGACAAGAAAGCTGAGATAGTTATCCACCAACTCCCTTCTCTCAATGGTTGAGGGTTAATCTTTCAGGGATGTTAACTCCATGGCACTTACAGCTAAGCATGTTCCTGCAGCTTGGAAAGCCCTCAGGTAATGAGACACAGGGAGTTGAGACAAGAAGCCTTTTTGGTGTAGAGAGAATGGTCTACTGAAGCTGTAGATGACCCTACAAGGGAGAGCCACTAATAGAATCTGCTACAGGGAGTAAAGCTAAAACACCAAATAATGAAGCAACACCAAAGACCTTGTATTCCATTCATCTGAATGGAAAAAAATTCTGGAAGGAAAAAAAATGAATTAACTATGATACATTTCTTAAGAAAAGTCTGGGTTTTACTGTCTAGTGTGTAGCCACCAAAAACTTATGAGGAGGTGAGTAACCTGACCAGACCATCAGTCTCATAGTGGTGAGTGCCATGGACTGGCAGAGATATTTGAGATGAAAAGACATTTAAGAAGGGCCTGCACTAGAGTGGTGATGATGGAGAATGGAAAGGGATGTGTGTGTGTGTGTGTGTGTGTGTGTGTACACACGCAAGCATTTACAGGACAAAATAAAACTGTCAAGACATGCCTGCTGATTGGATAAAAAAGTTGAAGGTGAAAGAGGATGCAGGAAATTGAGATGTGTGGCTTTGGGGAAATGCTAGTAGCATAAACAGGAACAAAACAATCAGAACAGTGAAAGGTATGGAGAAGAAATGTTCATTTTTTTTTCCTCTGTTGAACTTGAATTCACAATACTATTCTCTCTTGTTATGCACCATCTTGCTCAGTATTCCAGTTACTTGCCCCAAATTGGACCACTGCGCCTCTGGCAGTTTATAAACTCTAATGGTCATTTCCAGGTCTTCTGGGTTCACAGAAGCAGAACTAGGGGTCTAAGCCACATCCATTGACATCAGCTCACAATAAACACGAGGCTTAAAAAAAATAATAAAAAATAAAAAAACCTGGATAGTCTTTCTTTCCAGAAAATCATAAGCCTGTTCTTACAGGTGGGGTTAAGCAGGTCTGAGCAGAACATAAGATTTCTCCCCAAATGTAGATTAAGACTCAAGCAAGAAAGAACACCTGGCTTTATTGACCTGGGCAACTGGGAGTCTTCCTTCTAAAGTGGTGCCACAGGTAGTTCCCACATGTGCATCTATCAACATAAAAATACTTTCAATCCTTGTCAGAACATTTACAGCATTCCCTGCTTCTATTTGAACCACAAAGGCAGTTGAGAGAATTGAGATTTTCCCCCCTCTCTCCTTTCTGAGGTTCCTTGTTGCTGTTTGCTTGTTAGTTGGTTGGTTGGTTTTTAAAAGGGAAGTGGAAAGCTACTCTCCACAAGGTTTGGCTTAGAAACTCCACTAAGTCACCAATGGCATTGGGGAGGGTGGTACAGATGCATAGTGATTGTGCTTACTCGACTTTTTTTCTCAGAGTGGGAAGTGTACCCAAGGGGTTGCACCCCCACCTACAGGATCTTCTTGGGAAGCCACAATCACAGTGTATTAGAACACTGAGGAATTTCTACCAAGGGATATCTTAGTAGGGTGAGCCCTAAGATTAAACCACAATAACACACAACTGTTAACTAATGATTCAGAAATTGGGAGCAGAGAGGCTATATTGATAAATAAGATCAGGTGAAGGAGGTCTAGCCTGAGGGAATACCAACTGGTTGATGAAATCCCCTTTGGGTGCCAAAGGGATACTGAGCCCTACTTTGGCCTCATTGTCCTAGAGCCAACTGGCCAAACTGAGCTTCATCTGTACTTTATCCACAGCCAGCTTAAGTTCCTGTTGGGAGAGTTGTGATTAGAGCTAAGAGTGCCACCTACAGACACTTTAGTGCTAAATATGTATTAGAAAATCTGAAGAAAGCCATTTCTAGCCACTTTTACAAGATTCTAGTAGATCTCAAAGTATCACTGGCAAAGAAGGAGTGTGTGTGTGTGTGTGTGTGTGTGTGCGCACGCGCGTGTGACCCACCACATGCACACGTGCCCCAGCTTACTGGGAGAGGGAGCAAGTGATAGACCAGGAGGAAAAAATGATTATAATTCTGGACCTGAAGGTGCCTGGATGGGTGCTGGTGGCAGACACTGGGGAATTCAGAAGAGGGCTTTAGGAGAAAGGGTGAGCTCACCCTAAACCTGTCTTCCATTTCCACCAACGCACTTAGTCTGAGCCCCTAGTGGGAAAAATTCTCACCTCTTTTTGTCAGCATTTAAGACTCATCTTTGAGGACTCTGAGCTCCTGGAATTTTGTGATAAGTGGATAAAACTTCTACCTCCGTGTTTCTTACAGATTTAGTGTGACTTCCAGTGGCTAAGCAAAGTGACATGGCTGGTCCCTTCCCCTGCTTATCACTTGTTGGCATAGCCTTGCCACTACCAACCCATCTTCACCACCCGATCACGGCCTACTGTCAGCTACTAATTTTCTCAAGATCTAGTCTTTTCTTAAAAGAGCACTAAGCATCAAACTGCAAATCATCAAGGCCTTTTTTTTTTAACCAGTTATTTTAAAGAGTTAACATTTAAGCCAGAGTTAATGCTAAAACTAGAAAACTAGAAAAGGTATTTTGTAACATGGCTTCTCCTGTGTATCCTCAAATTACATCACATAAAATTTGTCTATATATGTTGAAGTTTATCACAAATACTAAATTAACACTTGCCTTTCTATGTGTTATAATGGGAATAGTCAGGCAGAATTGATTGCAAAACTCAGCTCTGCCCTCTTTTAAGCTATGTGATTTGGGCAAGTCATTGAACTATCCTAAGCATCAGGTTCTTAACCTGATGCTTAGGATAACTTTAAACTTAACCTGATGATATGAAGTGAGGCGGGGAAATGCCTCCCTCACAGGATGAGTTACAGATTTAATGGTTAACTTTAATGGTTTACTTTATCCTTAAATAAATCCACTGCCTCACATGTAGTAAGTGCTCAGTGTATGTTAGATGTACTCTTGATTCTTCTCCTTCCAGTTCAGTAATTATTTCTGAGCCAGCTTACTTAGTGGACTTCACTATGTTTCAGGTAGCTTCTTCCAATGACTCTTAGGTCATATTTCCCCCTATTAATAGAAGGTCATTACATTAGTTAAATACTTTCTCATGCCTGTCAGTGACATCTTAATTTAAACACAAATTATCCTGACTTCAAAGGCTTTCTTGTAAAACAGATGAGAGGAAATCGTACTCTTCTGATCACAGGACCACCATTCAGCAGGTACTGGCTTTTCTTAATGAAAAACACCAAGACAGTGTAAAGAAGGAAAAATATTTGCCAGAAACTAAAGCATACAAGGGGGGCTAAGGGGAAAGTGAGTTATAATCACACTGGTGATTCTTTTTCCCTTTTATTTCTCCTGGGAGTCGAGTTCATTTTCCTGGCTCCCAATACAATGACACCATAGTGGACGCATGCATATTTTTAGAAGAGCTGTATTATTGTTGACCTAGTACATGTGCTGCTTTTAATCATCCAAGTCATGCCTGGGTGATGGGCCTAACACAATAGAGAGGCTATGACTAGACAAATAAGCCATTTCCTGAAATCTGCAGGAACATAATCAAGCAGGGGAATTATCCAAAATTCCATCATGAGCACAATACTTATCTTCTTGAGTCAGAAATGAGGGGATGTTTCTCAATTTATTTCCCACTGAACTGACCCTTTGTTTCCCTCCCTCCACCCCTTTCAAAATCCAAATGAGAGTGATTTCCTCCCCCAGTGAAGTCCGACCATCCATGTTGCTACACGCGGTTTGAGGGATGATGTGGGGGAGGAAATGAGGGATGAGAAAATGTGAGCTCTGTTCTCAGAAGCTGACTCTCAGTTAGAGCAGGTAAGAACAAAGTCGGGAGGAAAGGAAGAAGCTCCACTGTCACTGGCTCCTGACTCAAAGCCGGAGCCCCTTGTTCTGACCACACAACTGTGACTGAAAACAGCAAAGTATAACCCTCTTTGCTTTCTGTAAAACCGTTACCTTCTACCTTTAAAGGCAGTTGCAGGCAGAAGAAGATGAGGGTGGAATCACCAAAGCTGATTCAAACTCACAGAAGCTGAAGGAGAGGTTTGGTAAGAGAATAAAGGCATGGAATGGTAGCATGCAGCTTTCAGAGCCATGAGCCTGTGGCGTCATGGCCGCCAGCACAAGGCACCACCAACCTTCTTACTCTCCTGATCTTCAGAGATGGTCAATGAGAGACAGGCAGGAAAGTTGGAATTTATAGCTTGCCTGTGGAATCTGGATTCACAAAAATTTCACTTACTTGTAGAGCATAAGGAATAACATGGAGGACATTGGGAGATGGAACAGAGAAGTGAGTTGGGGGAAACTGGAAGGGGAGACAAACCATAAGAGATTGTTCACTCTGAGAAACCAGCTGAGGATTTTGGAGGGGAGAGGGGTGGGGTATTGGGTAAGCCTGGTGGTGGGTATTATGGAGGGTACATATTACATAGAGCACTGGGTGTGGTGCATAAACAATGAATGCTGGAACACTGAAAAGAAATAAAATTTTAAAAAAAGAAAGAAAGTAAACTATTCTAAGATCAACAATAACCTCACAGACTCAGAGTCCCCAGCTAGTGTTCTAAACATTCATTTGTTGAGAACTGAATATATATTTTCCTGTAAGAACAGTGTCCTTTGTATACTTAATTCCAGGCTGGCCTTCATAATCCATGATCAGTCCTGAGAAGCAGAAACAGCAGCAGAACTCCATTGATCTCAAAATGGGATACTCTCTGTCCCCACAAGAGCAAGCCACAAAGTACCAGGACTCTAGAGTCATGGGATGTACATGGATGTCTTCCCTGAATCTGTTCTACTTGATGATAAGTCATTTCAAACATGACATGTAGATGGTATATGGGATGGAAGGCTAAATTCACAGGAACCTTTAAAATAAAACCCACAGGTGCACAAAAACTATAAGTGGCAGTTTATCATGATTTCTTTATATAAATTTGTACTGTTTGAGTTGATTTTTTCCCAAAAAAGTGTCTACATTTATTTGGGGAAAAATACATTTTTAAGTCAATAAAGTGTAGACTCTCTAAGAAATCTCTCACAGAACAAATTCAGGCTGTATCCCCAGACACAGTCGATTCATTGGATCCCCTCCAACACTGAAGTCTTTCCATGAGCAATCCTGAAAAATATGGAGATGGGAAGATCCCTGGACAGAATGGACAATTAGAAGACCTGTGAAAGACCCAGCTTCATCACGTACCATGTGACACTGACCATACTATTTCTGATTGCTTATTTATCCAGTAGACATTTAATGAACACATACTATGTGCTAGATACTTGAGCTAGGGAGTTCCCCATCCATAAAAGGGGATAGTAATATAGCATACAGTATTATTAAGGTCAAATAAAGTACTATACAAGTACTATACACAAAAGCTTTCCATAACTACTGTTCTACATTGTTTGGGGATACTTTACAATTTGAGGTATTTTGTGGATTAAGAAGAATTTTCTGGATTAACTCCGAACCCAACCATTATGTACACTTTTTATGCAAAGCACACTATGTTAGGGTATCAAGGAATATAACTTCCTCTCCCTGTTTCTTCCTTTTCTTTTCCCATATGACCTATAGGAGTGTCCAGCCAAGAAAAGAATGAAGCTACATTCCCATTTTGAACTCAATAGGTACTGATCAAATTCTCAGATCAAAAAAGAAAACATATCAGTTCAAAGGACCTTCCTGATCTTCTAGGGCCCCATAATGAATCCATTACTCTTCCAGTATATCACAAACCAAATCTTTACTTGTAAAGGATATATCATGTGTCAAGTGTTTGCAGTCATGAGCAGCTCTGAAAAAAAGAGAAGCTAAAACAGAAATGGAAAACTTTTCCACTGACATGTGTCACTGCCTTTTGAGTCAAGGTAGCCCTAACTCCTGCAAGAGAGACCACTCTTCAATGAGAGAAAAAAAAGAAAAGGAAGCAGTAAAACAACACCCAAACTAAAGAAAATGGTTGTTTTCATCTCAAGGAAAGCTTTTTAAGAAACTGGAGCCTAGAGCCACTGGAGAAGACTATCATGAAGGATGCATTTGGTTGAAACGCACTGTTAGAAAGGGATGAATGAAGATAATCTCCCCTTAGGCCAAAGAAAATAACAGAGCATTTTAATTTTTTGATTTTTAATCCTTAGAAGAGTTGTAGGCTAATAAATAAAAAAGAAAAAAGCCTTTGACAAAAACATCTAGAAACAAAGTAACCAATATCATGGTTAAGTTCATTCAAAACAGAATGAAGAGACTACTTCTTGACCACATCTAGAAGAGGCCACAGACACAAGCCCTTTTCTCAAATGAACTCATTTATTAAGCACTTGCTACATATGAAACAGTGGAAAGGTGCTCAGGAAACTGAAATGAGAATAGATAACCCCTGAGCTCTATTTGTTCACTATGCACTGGGAAAACAAATCCTACCAAAATAGCTTTGCAAAAGGGAGTCTATATTGAGAGTTATCAAAACATGCTATGGAAGTACATAGGAGACAGACATTAATTTTGAGAAATCTGAGAGAGCAGACTGAAGGAGAAATATTTTAACATGATAAAATGAAAGGATAACATAAGTTGATGAAATTCCAGAGATTAGTTATTTGGTAACTAAAACACCAATAATTGGTTAAAATGCCCAGCCATAGGAGAAGGAAGAGGAGGCAAAGGAGAAAAGAGAGGGAGGGAGAGAGAGGGAGAGACAGAGAGAGAGAGAGAAAGGAGGAAGAGGGTAAGGGCAGAGGAAAGGAGAGAAGAAAAAATAGATCAGCAAAACATGCTTGCACCAATTAGCTGCACCAAGCTTATGCAGTACCAATCTCCTCAATTACCCTTAGGTTACTAGCCAATTTAGAGAGAGAAGGTTTAGCAGATACTGTTGGTTAACTCTCCAACATCTATCCCCTTCCTTCCTGTTTTGTTCAAGTAGCTCTGACCCTTAACACAAGCCACCTCATCCAGACCTACAGGGGTGGATTCTGATTGGCCCAGCTTTCAAGGTGCCTCAGCCCTCCCCCAACCAGTGGTTTGTTCAAGAATGAACATGTGACACAATTCTGGCCAATGATACTCCAGGACTTGGAGCAACGGAAGAGACCATTTTTTTCCCTTTCTGTGAATATCATCTTGTCGGGATTTGGTACTTGGAGCTCCTTGTAGAGCAGAAAATAGAAGAAGGCTGACTCTCAACAACTTCACCAATGAACCAACCATCCTGGAGTCCCTGCCTCTCCACTTCATGCTGTATGAGAAAATAAATGTTCTTACCACTTCGGTCAGCTGCTCCACATTTCTGTTACTTGTACTGAGGGGATCCTAACTGATACCAGGAGGTATCATATCTTTGATCTGTTGTGGCCAGGAAATGGGCACAGACCTGGACTCTAGGATATGGTTCATTGTCACCAACTTCTCACTGAGGCCCAAATTTGGTTATGATCAGAGTCCCCCACACTCCTCCTGCAGTCTCTCACCTGTCATTTGTCTACAGGTTCATGGATATGGAGGACTCTCACACGGGATTCAGCTGGCACTGAGCTTAGACAGAAAAGGGCCACCATGTAGGAGAACTGAGAAGAAAAGAGAGGTGAAGGGGTGGCCAGGGTGGCCAGACTGCACAGGCTGATGAACAAAACCATGGTGTCCAAACCCCTGACCCTCAGCAGCAATGTCTCCTCCTGGCATATGGCATGTAAACACCTGGACTATCATACATTTATCTACCACTTCCTATTTCCAAAAAATTTGGAAACATGATTTCACATATATCTGATACTCAAGAAATATTCATGAGCTAGGTAGAGCGGGTATTTCTACTTCCGTTTAATAGATAATTAAACCAAGATCCAGAAAGATGAAACAAACTTAGAAAGCCACACAGTTGGTGTTGATGGGACCTAGACTTTGGATTCCCTTACCAAAAAGACCAGAAACATAAGAATATAAAATACAAACATGTTTAAATATATTTAATAATAATTAATACTATTATAATAATTAATAAATAATACTATGTTCAACATAGTATTAGAAGTCCTAGCAACAGCAATCAGACAACAAAGAGAAATAAAAGGTATCCAAAGTGGCAAGGAAGAAGTCAAACTCTCTCTCTTTGCAGATGACATGATACTCTATATGGAATACCCAAAAGACTCCACCCCCAAACTACTAGAACTCATACAGCAATTCAGTAACGTGGCAGGGTATAAAGTCAATGTACAGAAATCAGTGGCTTTCTTATACACTAACAATGAAAATACAGAAAGGGAAATTAGAGAATCAATTCCATTTACTATAGCACCAAGAACCATAAGATACCTGGGAATAAACCTAACCAAAGA